>JAFELO010000109.1:187109-215653 GCA_017140195.1 Eumaeus atala
TATATATATTAACTTAATTATAATAACTTAAATTAATACAGTCAGTGTAAGTCGAGTTCTATATTGGGGAACAACTATATCTCGCGATTTCACACGTGAGTTTCAAAATATCTCACACAATTATTCACCCGTTTTGACATCCCTTGTAGACGATGCTTTTGAAAACGCAAAAAAAATAGTAATATTTTTCAAAGTATAGCCTAATATTCATTTTATAACTTGGACAATGAACCTCCTTTAAGTACATTTACGTACTTGCGCTGGTCTGAGGTAGAATCCATTGTACTAATCTATGAACATAAATTATCTAACTCAAAATACGATTTACTAATGTTCTACGTTTTTTAAGTTAATTAATTGTAAGGAGTCACATTCGCTGCTATTTCCCATATTCGTGTGTCATCGAGTCTATGACTCTTGTCAGTGATACCAGCCGTATGCGAGACCACCGCGCACAGTCGGGAGTAATGAGTTGTTGTTATTTGCACCTTGCCGTGTACGCGGCACGCCAACCATAGAGAGATAATATTATAGATAGATATTTTTTACTTCATACTTTTTACTGGGTCCCTCGACCTACTTTTTTTACAGGACGTGTTTAAGAAAAGTTGAGCTCGTCTTTCGGTTTGGCTTGTCAGAGGAGGACAGCCTCCTCCACCACCCTCTGACGGGTGGGGTCGATTTGCGCTTCAAATCGGCTAGAAGCCGTGATAATGATTTAATTTTTATTTTTAGAGCTCTCTAAGATCGCGTTTTATTACTTCTACTTTTATCTAAGCTCACGTCTTACGGATTCGAACCCGGGCTCGTTTCCGTAAGCGGTGTGTGAGTTTGTCATTCTGTCAGTCATATGTCTTATAGCTGCGTAACTATATGTAAGGTTTCAACGCTCGACCGGTACGAGCGGTGTATATCGAATTGGTTCTAGCAGGAAGAGAATGCATTTATGCAATGTCCAACCGACCCAAGGGGGCCTGAAGAGTTTGTCGGGTCAGGTCGTGTAGCTATAACTACGACCTACTACCGACTAAAACCCACTATCCGTGGGTTTGCCCTATTGGCATTTTACTGCGGATGCGTGTCTGGGTCCCTCGACCTACTACTGATGGCGATGCTATTGCATTTGCCATAATAGTTCATCGGACTACCGGAGAATTTCGTGTCTCCTAGTTTAGGGTCAAAAGGGGGACATTGCATCTCCCTAACTAGAGGACAGGAAAGTCTTCGCTAGTCAGGTAAACTATTATGGCAATGCAGGGGCCATTGCCATAATAGTTTTCCCGCAGATTGATCTTGGGCGTGCCCTATAGTTCCTATTTTTGGAGCCAAGAAGAAGAAACGGTCCTCCTCGGGGTGGGGGCGACGCGCGTACGGTCCCTTTATATACCTTGACAATGGATGCCATAAGACGGCGACTGGCCGACTTTGTGAAGAGAGAAGTGAGATCAGAAAGCAGTACTTCATACTACATACATCGATAGTCTTTTTCGACATTTAAGACGTGCTTCGGCTTGCCTACTCTATCCATGTTATCTCTACGCTCGCCACACCAATAAGACCGCACCGCCCTGCCACTTGTCCCATTGTTGGCAACCTAAACTATTTTGCACAATTGTTAACAATTACAACACAACTGTTTACTAAACAGCAAAATATATTTTATTTCAATGGAGTGCTATTATTATTTTCTTTTTTCTGTTTTGTAGTATTAATTTTTGTTCACTCGTTTGTCCGTTTGCTTACAGTGTTACATAACATACAGTGACTGCAATAAGGAATATAAAAAAACAATATCCTAGAAAGTAATGAAAAAACTCTGAAGGAACTATAACTTAGAAAACCAGACCACATATTAGGTAGGTAACAATTATAAACATTTCCAGAAACAAATTAAAAGTATTTATAGATGTTTTTAACACTTTAGCGGATACCTATCTATTACGATAGACTTATAAATCTGCTGTTCACTATAAGTTAAGCTTAAGGTAAGCAAAAATCAATATCGCTAGTCAAATTGATAGACATTGCATGCGGTCTAGTCTAGCTTGTCAATTATACCCCGGGTCCGAGCCTCCGAGGCACAACTGCTGTTATCAGTGTTCTGCTATCTTTGTTGCGCTAACGTTAACAAGAGAAACCATGCACAGATAAAGGATTTGCATTTGGGCTATATTCTGGAAGCTTCGATATAAACATGTAAGTTGCTGTACGGCAATACGACAGACCACACAAGTAGTAGCAATTCGCATAGCGTTGTTTTGAAACGCGTGGTAACTAGTAACAATAAAAAAAGTATAATTTTGTTAATTTTAAGATATCTTTACTTGTGGTACCGGGTCTTTTTTTTAGCGCAGAAGTAGTAAATGAGCAGTCAGTCTTTTGCTATCTTTCCTTGTAGAAGGGAGAAGGCTATCTTGGAGTTACACTCATGCTAGGGTCTCTTAAGAAACCTAAAAAATTGTTTGTGAGATTTCCCAGCCTCATCAGGTGCTTGTTCAAAATAGCTGGCAAGAATTGTACTCACTGATTTAGACTATTTTTGGACGTTCTTATGTAACAAATATGTATCTTTTGAAAATAAAAATATCCTAATATGATAAATATCACCGCTAAATAAACAATCAAACCGACACGTCGTGTGCTGAGAGCAGCTGCTACAAATTCGGTATTCAGTGTGACAATAGGAATTTTCGGAGGTTGCTGCAATGCCAAAGGAGTCTTTTATTAAAAGAAATTTACGGTCCTTGCCAATAGCCCGATTGCATTAGGTTTGAATGTGAAAAAAGTTCCCGCTTTAGCAGTTGTAAAAATAAAATCAGCTGATTCATTTTTTTTTTATATTATTCATGTCGGTACAGGTATTTCACAAACTTATTATAGAGGCACAACCATAAAGAACTAAGAGGACAGAATTGAAAAAATTCATTAGCAGACCTAACCTGTGTACTTTTTATAGTATAAATGGGAAACCAAGCAGTCGGAGACCTAACGACATATTTTGTAGTTATCTAACGGGTTTTAACGCGATACTTAAAATACTGATTACAAGGTACTGGCTAAGTTTTTGTAAATACCTTGCTTCGACATTTCGACCGGGTTAAAGCTGCCGTGGTCACCAGCCGACTGACGTGGTGTGATGACAGCTGCTTTGACGTGGCATAGATGCAACGACTACCCTCAATGCGAATGAGAAGTAGGTGCATCACCCCCCTTACGATTACGATTGTTTTTTTTATTTTCCGAAATGTCCTGGACAATCGGCCAAACAAAGCGAACTATAGCCGAGAGAATTAAGGAGCATATTTCTGCATGTAAAAACCAACAAACGAATAAATCCGCCATATCTGATTACCTTTTAAACGCAGGCACCAATCACTGGATACAGTTCCATAAACCGAAGATCCTTTCCACCGACCGTCAGTACTATCCCAGGATAGTTCGATCGTGTGGCAGATACCGTGAGTGTTGTGTGCCGGGACATTTCGGAAAATGAAGAACAATCGGAAAATACAATACTTTTCATTCGAAATGAGGATAGTCGTTGCATCGATCCCGCGTCACAGCAGCTGTCATCACTGCACGTCAGTCGGCTCGTGACCACGAGTGGTGTAACCCGGGCGAAACGTCGAGCAAGGTATTTACATAAACTTTGCCAGTACCTTACCCTAATGAGTATTTTAAGTATCGCGTTAAAACCCGTTAGATAACTACAAAATGTGTGACATTTACACAATTGCGATGCACATGAATTCCCCTTCTTCTCTCCTTCCGCTTCATTCAACGCTGCAGCGATGCCCGCCGGCCCAATACGACAAAATGGGACTTGGAACTACTTCTTGCCAAACTAAACTACTACTACTACTACTGAAATATACCCTCGCCTCTGTGGTGTAACAGTGCGGGTATCGCCTCTTAAGGCCGTTATCCGCGTGGGGTCCTGGGTTTGATCCCCAGGTGGGGCAACTATTATTAAATATTTCTTAGATTATTCTGAGCACGCATTAAATTGTCCACATAAATATAACCTAGGGCATTTGAAATAAAACAGAATATTTACTGGAAATCGAAAGTAAAAATCAAAGAACACTAGAATTAACTGAGTGAGTGAGTTTTTTTTTACCAAATTGATAAGAATGTTTCACAAGGTACAGCATGGTGGTTGTGAGTTACTCTTGTGGAAACAGCTGTAAGTCCCCCTTCACCGGAGCCCATGTACAGAGCACGTGTCATATGCCTCTTGGATAAATACGATTTGTATTTAAAGTCCTTACATCCGGAATGGAAGTGTAAGGGGCGCGCGGCCGCCGCCACTTTGTTTGTTCGCGACTTTTTTAAGTAAAACGACTCGACCTACAGAGTTCTAATGAACACGTAGATTTATACGACCTGACTCGATCTGTAAGCCTTTAATGAAATGCCTATTTATTACTTACGAGCTCACTTCTGCTTTGTTTGTTATTTTATTTTCTACCATCTCATATTTTTTCTACCATCGAAGCGAAGAGCAGCTGAATACAGGTTCATTGGATTGGTATGAGTGGTCATAGACTAGGTTGGGATCGAAAGGGCGGTATAAAGGGAAAATATTTTTGAAAGCTACACATATTATCATTCAAAATTGTGGACAATGCAAAAATAGTGTAGTGTGTACACACTTTACAGTTTTGCCAAAGTGCATAGTGATCAATATTAAAAGTGCGTTTTGTCTAGTTTAATATTCAGCTATATTATAACCACAAAGTATTTATAAAATATGTAGCATTAACTAAAATTATTTTAATAGTTGTTACCAATTGTTTTTACCAAGTTTCGTAAACTAACGCAATCTGGCAAGGGCTGAATTTGTCCACACCTGCTCTGAATTTCCCATTACTTCACATTTTTTGTTAACTTTCATTAACGGTTAATTTGTAAAACGACAACATTCTAATTACTTGTTACATTCCTATAATAATAGAAAGTAAATGAAAAATGAATAAAAGTATGCACACTTAATGGAATTGGTGTAAGAAAAAAAAACACTAAACTAGAAACTGACAAGCGAAATATAGTTTACCAGACTGTAATTTTATTTTCAGTGCCATTTTTTACCTGCCGCTCTGCCACTTATTAGCCATCTGGATACGGATACGCTAATGTTAATGTTTTATTGACGACATATACATTCGACTATTTACGGTCACATTATACATAGCATACACCTGATTGGATTAAATCTATTGGCGCAGTAGTAACGAGAGCGGATATGCCGAGCTCTTACGACTGGTCACAGGTTCAAATTCCGCGAAGATCATGGACTCCTCTTTGTTTTATATGTATTCAAATAATAAAAATGTAACATTTATATTTGTCTCGTGACATTTCTTAAACTTATAAAAAAATTATCAAATATTTATCTTGTTTAGCACGTGTAACAGAAGTCCTTATGGTCTTTGGACAGAGCTAGGCTACCACGGTGTGATAAGCCCACATATTATTATTATTATTTACAAATAAAAGCCTATAAGTACCATAATATCAGCTCTTGGTCTTGGTTGGTTGCTCCTTGTTTTCAAGAGCAGATATTGTAACGGGTGAAGATATTGCCTATATTTTCAGTCACCTATTGCATGAAATTTACAAAGTAAGTAATCTGAATATTGTGAGAACGTAAAAGTTATATATCATTATTCTCATCAACCTTGACATAACGGATACCGTTTAAAAAAATGTAAAGTAACGTAACACAAATAAGTTAAAATGAATTCTGAATATCATCTAATTTGCATAGCAAAGGAAACTGTTATTGTCACAATTCATTTACATTATCATAATCGTTAAAAATAGATCCATACATATTAATGAAGTTCAATATTCAACACTTAATCACGCATCCATTTGAATGGCTTCGATCGGATTCGGTTACAAAAGGAACCGGATCAAAAAACTAGTGCATATTTATACATGAATTAATTATAACAAGTTTTTCAATTGTGTCTCACAGTAGTTTTTAGTACCGCTTCATCCGAGCGGCTCCCTTTACAAAGTCAACAAATAGGCAATCGGAAGCTCGGGCAGGTGTGTTTAATCCGTTTCCCATGTTACTGTTGGTTTATGGCTATAAGGTTACGTCCATAGTCCACGCGTTAATGTATTCCAATTATCATAATATTCTATAAATCACCAATTATTATTATTATGACCATGAGAAACTGTTGCGATGCGATGTTATTTATGTCTGATTGTCACAGAATTTATTCCATTATGCGTGTTAATTTACCTACGTATGTATAAATTTGCTAAAGACTTTCTTCAGGAATAAAGAGGTGTATTATCTTGAATTGAAATTTTACCCATATAATTCACAAACCGCACGAAAAGCGCCACCGAAGATGTTCCTATACGCCGGTATCATGTGAGCGAGAGGTACCTCCCCGGTCGTACCGGTCCAATTCCGCCGCAATGCAGCATGGAAATAGCTCTTACTGCAATGCAGTAATGATGTTGTTCTTATTTTTTTCACGTCCATATTTCAGAATGGAATGAATGCCGGGTGGCAAATCGCGTAACATGCAGCTTTCCCGTTAAACTGGAAGTCGAGGAGTACTATTTAAAATTCACCATAATTGGTTAGTTTGACTAGACTTCGTAGGATATTTCCGTACTATAATTATTTTCAAAGAGATTATCATCATTCTGTGTTCGCATACCTAGACTTTATTTTGACCAAGAAGCAAGTCGTGTTAAAATTTAAAACCTAAATTATAACGATAAGTAATATCGTAATAATGACGACAAAAGATTTATTCCGAATGATAACTTTATACCTTGAAGTTCCAATAATTTGAAAGCTATTCACAATACCACTTTGTTCTTCTCCAACTTAATTGACCAGATTTACTTGTAGTCGTCCCACACACAGGTAGATCGTTCAATTACTGTGCAAAGTCGACGACAATCCTCGAGTATTTAGTAGTAAAGCCGTTAACTGGAGTCTAAGACAATGACGCGCCGCTTTAAATAGATACAGTTCGTCTCGGTGTCAGTTTATTTTATAGATTTGCGATAATTAATAGCCGTGAGTTTATGGTGATCGTAATTTACAGTGATTGCGGTCTGACGATATAAGTCGCCACATTAACTACAAATCGGTCCGTCGCACGTGCAGCGCTAGTCAAGTGTCACCGTAACGTATGATTTAAAGTGATGTCGTGGTGATTTACTCTGGGCTCGTCAATGCGGCCGGCTTGATGAATTTTAAATAAAATTTATAAACGGAACTTCTGAATGCTTAAGATTACGTAGCTCTGGGATATCCTAGCCGTCAGCTTGAAGCGAAAGAATGACAGAGAACAGTGTTAGAGCAGAAGAAGGTAAGAGTTAAAGCTTATAATAAATTTTAATGAAGTAGAGCTGTAAACAAAAGTGTTTCTCTGATCAAGCAGTTCTCTAAGTTCTTGCAGTGGCTACATAATAACATACAGGCTGTTTTGTAAGACACTGTACACAATCGTAGAGCGTGTACAGTACTCGATTCTGTTTCCGAATAAGTAAAAAATGGTTACCTTAAATTTCATAAAATTATCTTGAAAATTATTACTTTACGGTTACCTAGACCGAACAGCCGCTACACGCCAGTATCATGCGGTGCTCATATTTTCCCAAAATAATGTCTCTAAGGCTGATTTTAGTCTCACGCTAACCGTCAGCGCTCATAGCTCAGCGCGTTGTTTGTCAGCGCTGAGGCTCAGCGTGGCTCGTTTTAGTATCGTACTGACCGCCTTACCTTACAGACGACGACAAAATGCGGAGTGTATTAATTATTGCTGCTTTGTACTATGTATCCCAAAAAAATAAAAACCGGCGACGACGAAGACTCCATGTTCATCCATTGATTGAGCAGAGAGCCGTTGCAGGAAAGTTTGTCTTGTTATATGGCACTTTGAGGGCTGACGAAAATAAATCCTTTGATTACTTTCGAATGTCAACTAGAACTTTTGACGAACTTCTGGCAAAGATACAGGATGAACTGGTCCATTGCAGCTTACGAATCGTGCCTATACCACCGATTGAACGACTAATGGTGACTTTAAGTAAGAAAAAACATATTTACTCGTTTTATAATTATGTGTAATCATAGCAAAGTATAGGTAAGAAAATAACATAGGTACTTATTATTGTCATGTTTCATATAGGTAAGACAAAAATAACATAAATGACATATTATTAGTAATTAAACATAACACTTCGCGATTCGCCATGACTCCGCTTGACACTAAAACGCTCACTGAACGCAGAGGCGCTCGTGCGATCGTCAGCGCCGACAGCTACGCGGGGCAGACGCGCGACGCGTACGGACGCGTAGCTATCAGCGCTGACCACCGTGCGCGCTGATAGCTACGCGTCATCAGAAAACGCTTCCTAAAAGTTCATATATCTCGGCCATCAGCGCTGACGGTGCGCGTGCCGTCGGCGTGAGACTAAAATCAGCCTAAATTCAACGAACACATGCAGTAATAAGCAATATTTACTCAGTGGTAGTAAAAGTTTTGTCAGTGGTAGTAAAAATGTGTCTTAAGTATATTATCAAATTAATAACATAACTTAGTATAGGCCCAAAAAATAACAAGATGGATAAAAATGTGTATGAATACAAAGTCAATTTAATAATGTTTGACCTCAATCCCATGAAATTGTTGCATTTCACACCCCATCTTATCTAATCAGGTTCTGAAAGGAGCCGGTGTGAATTCTGGAACACATGTGTTTGCCGGAGCGCACGTGTTCATTCATGTATCTACGGAGGGACCACAGAAATAGGTAACATTAAGCAAGCCGTAAGTAAACACTCAGTTCCCTCCTCGCACAAAGAAAATCCTTATACGCAATCTACATTATCCACAAGCAGTAAATGTTTTAGTTCGAAATTTGAAAACACGTGAGTCACGTACACCTGTCATTTTTTTCCTCTTTATCGTTTCAGATGCTATGTATTTTAATTGTTTTATTATTTCTTGTTTGTTATTTCTCAATCACTGAACTCAGAAAATAACTGATCTACACTATTCTCTATTGTATGCCATCCAATCTCTTTGTAATTATTACAAAGAAATCATCTTTTTCCAAAATTACAGGTCTTAGATGATATAACACTAAAGACATATACATTTTAACTCGTTCTCGTTCTTTGCATCTCCGTCATAAATTATTAATATATATTTATGACGGAGATGCCTAATAACCTATTTAGATTTCATGTACCAATTAGGGATTGGATCAGAATACGATGATGGGTTAATACGGATGGATATGTTGATTTCCTCGTGATCTCCTCAGAGAATATCGAGCTATTCAATTCCTATTCAATTCATTTACGTAGTACAACTACAGTATGATATTATATATATTCCACGCCGTTCTTGTTTTATTAGAAAGTTGAAACACGACGTAAGAAAATACTAGTACTACCAAAAAATATACACGCTTGTTTGGTCCAAGGCTATCCTCTACCTGTATTATTACTATTACTACGAATATCCTCTTTGGTAACTACTAATACTGGACGGCTGCCACGTGGATCGGGCACGTCGATGGCTACGACAATACACATTTACTGGTGTAGAGAACTTTTTGAAAAAAAAACAAGCGTCCCATGTTGTTTATTATAATTAAGTGAATACCTACTATCACTACTAAAATTACTTATTAGAACGGCTACCAGATAGAGGGCGAAGCGATCCTTCGGTCATGATTTCAGAAGCCTTTTATTCACGTCAGCGACGAGGCCACATTAACTACCCCGCGCGAGCTGCCGCAGACATCAGGTGAGAGAACCCACAGTCTCTGGACACGATATAAAGAGTTAAATGAATAACAACACTTATATCGGGATGCATCTTTCTACCCCAAAACAAGCACTCATAGCAATCCAATGAAGCGTATTGGGGCTACTACCCGCTCCCAAAGCCTAACTTCATATCCGAAATATAGTTATCATATAAGAACCCATCTTTAATATTAAGTGGTCGGAATTAAATTAAAAATAATCATTGACATCCACTGGATCAACTTTTCATAATCTGAACCTAAGAATCCTTATATAGCAACTATAATTTAATTTAATGTATACTCAAGCCAACGATGTTGAAGCTCGATAAAAAGATCGGCAGGCCGTAGCGGCAGCAGGTAACATTAAATGTAATTTATTTGTGGCAGGGCGAGGGTACACAAAACACATGAATGTTATAATTGTTACGTTTTTCGACGGTCATCCCTATCAATATGGCACAACAGTCGTTAATTTCATTAAGAGCTTATTAAGCGGGCACGCGACGTCGACAGTTGGCCTACACGCGTACGATATAATCGAAAAACTTATGGACCGGAACATCACTACTACTCCGTGATGTTTTAAAAACCACTAAATTAACTATATAGCGTACGTGTACTTTGAATAGAGTAGGGTTTTTATTTAATTACGTTGCATCACTTAAGCTCATTTCAATAGATATCAAGTAATTTGTACTGTAAACTGATAAGTAATAAGAATTTAAAAATTGTGATATATAATAAGAATTTAAAAATACTTATTAATTCAATTAAGTATGAATGAATATATATATATATACATTCTAAAGTGGACACAGAATAGTAATATTCGTCAGCAAGGATGTCGCTACACTGCGTCCTATAATATTTAAATTTTATTCGAACTATTAAAAAGCATGATTAAGGAGTTCTACTTACATATCCAAATCCAAAGGGAGATAAGGTGATGCATAAAATTTGCAAGCTCTCAATTCTCAAGGCTTAAGAAAATGAGTACATAAAAACATACATATGCTCTTATAAAATTTGAGAGTTGCCCGCGATTTCTCCGAGTTCTTCTTCAGATCCGTGTGACCTAGCGAGTACGTCAAAAATATAGCTTCTCTTTCAAGTAGAAAAATAAATTGATACATCGGTTTACAATTAGTACCTTATACTAATTAATCCCTTAGTTCTAGTCGTTAAGGAACTGTACATTCTATTATCAGCCCGGCGCCAAAGGATAATGAGTATTACGTTTTGTGTTATAGTTATAAAAATAAATTGTCACACTAGTACTCTCATAGTCGAAAATAGGAAAAAAACACGTGCATATAAAGCAATAATGGTTGCCCTCGATTTCCCTGGGATCCTGACATACTTGGAACAAAAAAAATAAAAATCGGTTCATATAAACATACATAAACAAAGTACATACGGACAATAAACTAGAACACAGAACGTCCTTTTCGAAATCGTTTAACAAAGGAAAAATATATTAAACACGCAGGATTGTATTATAAACACGCAGGATTGTATTATAACGCGGCCAACATTAGAACACCCATAACACATTAAAATTCAACAATGATTAAAATGATATGCAAAATATACGAGTTCATATCTAACATCTAATTGAGGATGGACAGGAAGAGAGGCATACATATGGAGTGGTCACGCAGAGCTGGTCGCAGCGTCAGGTGGTGCCAACCCTCGGTTGTACTCCACTTGAAATATAGACGCGTCATCGCGCCAAACAATATCTAATTCGATTCGTACTAATGAAAACTACATGTGAAATATAATAGTTGAACACAATGTTACAACTCATAACAACATATTGCATTACATGTTGCATTTGTAAATTAACGTCAATAATTAATTTACTATTATAAAAACGCTCATAAAGATGGTCGCGAGTAGGCGTGGAACTTAGGGAAACAAACGAGTGAACGTGTTTAGGAGAACGCAATACGTTAATGGGTATTTTCATAACGTGTATATCAGTAAAACTCCTTTTATGAGATACGGTGGCTATTTACAATAACATTTTACTCTCCTAAATTTATGTCCTTACAACCTTGGTCGCTGTATTTAGGGCGATCATACCGTAAAAGTATTAGGATCCTCCCGTCGCCCTCTCGTGTGTAAGTGTGGATTGACAGTGATCTGCTCACAAATTTTATTTAATATAATAGGGAGGCAAACGAGAAATCTGAGCCATTTTTACGACTACGGATTTACGACGCCCATAAACATCCACATAATTACTGTGCCGAGGCGTCGCTGTCCTTTTCTCTCTCTGGGTTCTTATAAGGATCCAGGTTCGCAGCTGAACAGATTAATACTCTATTATAAAATTTACTAAATATTACAATTTTCAGCAAGTCGTGCTTTACTGAAAATTTACCACGTTTTCCTACTCAGATTCTGGAAAAGCTCGTTGAGGTATCGTGACAGGCGCACGACAGATGTTTCCCAACCCGTGCTGCGGTGGTGAAACAACAACGCCCTCTGGGGCACTAAGGTATAATTCGTCCTGATCTTATTGGTTATTTAACGAATTGATTGTATTAGCCAGTTCCAAAAGTTTATACTAGTTGAGTTTAAACTGAACACCAAATCAATCAAATTAAAACGATACAGAAATCAAAAGCATGGGAAAAAGTGTACAACAATAACACTCAGAGAAAGGTTGGTAAAGCGTTTCAAAACGTGTAGGCGCCACAATATGATCTCGTGTTTGCACTGCAATAGGGATTAGTTTTGTGATATTATTAATTGAGCACTCCGGTTCCCACAGCTTCCGAGGGGTGAGTGGCGAGCGGCGACCTGTCACGGCCGGCTCGTTTATTTGCGTTATTGTTCGGTTGTGCGATCAGTTTCCGCGCACACTCCCACGAGGGGAGCAGATGCAGCGCGGTGCGCCGACACCCGCTGAAGCCACTGCCACTGACAATATTGTATCACTCACCCTCATCGCTCTTGTGGGAATACGCCACGACCATGGGAATTAGATTTATTCTAATGAATAACAACAATGTCCGCCATTTTAATTAATGTTTAAATGTTTCACTTCTGCAATATCAGTTTCCATAACATGATATTTCCCTCAGTTGTTGGTATTTATTCAGCGCCTAACGCAGATAGCCTTATAATTAACTCCCTTGTAAACTACCATGTCAAAACCTATGAGAAACTAAACTAGAGTAAACTTTAAACCCATTTTGTAAGAACATGAACCTATGTACGATTTTATTAGTATAGTCTACATGTCACAACACTAATTTTCGGCATTGATTATCCTGAAAATCGCCGCCTAGGAGACGAGCTTTCATTTCTCGAAGGAGCTGATATAACCGAAGGCAGTAAAACTCCTACAACTTACAAGTACCAGAAGAAGAACATATGCATATACATATACATATATATATACATATACATATACATATATATATATACATATACATATACATATACATATACATATACACTATAGAAGCGCCAGAAGAACATCAGCCCGCATTGGACGATTCTCGAATTAACCCAGAACAATGATCTGATTATGTGATACTTCATCAATGTTACAAGAATTCGTTTGAACGATATAAATGGCATGGTCTCCTGCAGGCAAGCTTAACTTGATTGATTAATTTAACAGTCGAACAATCTGTATGTAACTCCTTAAAACAAACGCATCAGTCTTCCACAGTTCTAGAAATACATTTTCAATATTTCTATCGGAGAATAAATTTTGAAACAACAAACAGACACTTGACCCGTCAAAATAACTCGTTATTCACCGTCGGCAGTATTAGCATCGATTAGCCCGAGACCGCCGCGAGGAGCCGCCATTGCATATGCGACACGGGCTATGCCTGTCGCCAGCCAGCAGATGCGCCATTAATATTTTATTACGCATCTAATTACCATGCGTTGCTATACCGTCAAACTTTATATCCACACATCTGTCTGCTGAAACATGGAAATTTATCAACTCTGAAAACATTTAAGGTAATATATGTAACCGCCTAGCCATGTCTGTTAATATTTTGATAGA
The DNA here is from genome assembly GCA_017140195.1 of Eumaeus atala. Classification (NCBI taxonomy): domain Eukaryota; kingdom Metazoa; phylum Arthropoda; class Insecta; order Lepidoptera; family Lycaenidae; genus Eumaeus; species Eumaeus atala. The sequence continues at coordinate 200,956 of JAFELO010000109.1, forward strand.
AATTCGTCTACGGCACAGTATCTAGATGTGTGTGAATTAAGTATTTGAACACCTGGTTCAGTAAAATTATATGTCGTGTTGATGCTTACCTCGCTGGGTCTGGATTTGAATTATTATTAGGTCGATAGATAGATCATTATTAGCTAAATGATATAACTGGTAGTGCCCTGCAATTTTAATCTTCTTCTTTTAATTAAAGCGTCTCTTCTGCTGCCCTGAACTGGCGCTTCATCCAATTAACGTGAAAATAATCAATCTTCTGCTAGCTTAAAATTAGCAAAACAGGGCGTTCTGCTAATTTTGAACATTGAGGTATACCGCCGTTGATACTAGACTACAGGTTATATGTGTGAATAATAAAAAAAAATTTAATTACTATTACTTATTTTATTTTCTATTCAAAAAGAATAAAAATTTGCATTGAATACATACCTGTAGCTCTTTGTATTTATTTTTTAATTAAGTAAATAACTGTTTGTATTTTTCCTTTGTAAAATACTGAGCAAAGGACCATAGCGAATAGCTTAAAAATACAGCCAGTGTCTTTAAGGAACTCCCTGTTGTCTAGAAAGACTAACTGGAGTACGTAGTAAAATAAGTGTGAAATCACGAGCCAGTCAACAATGCTAACGCTGCGACGAAGCATTAAATATATTTTTAACATTTTCGAAGAGAGCATTCCCCAATCTATTTGATATTACCATGAATGTCATTCAACGAACAACTTTGTGGGGGACAAATATCTTTTAATATATTGGATAAAGTAGGTTGGATTTTCATTAGATGACAAATTATTTTTGTGACTACCAACACCCATAAACAGCTACAGCATCATCATCAACAACAGCAGCCAGAAGACATTCACTGCTACGTTCGCTGCGTTCAGTGTCCCTTCCAAAATACATATGTCAGATTTAATAATTTCCCTGTTGTATTTAAAATGTTAAAATATTAAAAATAAAGATCATGCAAATAAAGATGTCCTGACCTCCAACGCCGTTCCATACATTTTGCCACCGGAAACTCACACAACTCATGAGCCCTGACAGTGTTTATATTTACGACAATACCATGTGAGCGAGAGGTACATTCCCGATCGTCCGCACCCAATGCGGTCGACTTGGACTAGTAACCTTTTACTAAATATCGTAAATTTTCGAATAAAATAACCAAAATAGATCTAAGCAACAAGTATTTAAATGAGAACATAGACAAGAGACACTGTTACACCACACCAACATACAAAAGCGCCCAAGAACCATATGGTGCATTGTCCTCCTTTAACACCCCCGCTTCCCCCGCCTCCCAACAGCACGAGCAGTGAAAGGTAACCTACCCGGTGCTGGCCAAATCGGGCTGCAATAGCAGCATGACATAAAATCGAAAAAATTGGAAAAAAATAGAAAATAGACTATATATTCAAAATAATACCTACATAATTTATGTTATATATGTCGTAGTCGTACTGTACAACTGTACTGGTTAGCCACTTTTAAAAACAGGGCCATTTTATTTTGTGGCGGGCCAACGATTAGCCGGATTGTCATTGCGATACGTTCTCAAATATAGCGGCTGACGTTTATCGTAATTGAATATCTTGATTTTAGGCAGTGATACTGATCGAAACAATTATAAAATTAGGCCAAGTGTTTTTAATGCAAATAGAAAAAACATAACTACGAAGGTTAAAGGAGCGCAGCTCCCGCCCCAACCTTCCAACATACCTGGCATAGTTTGTTTATTTCTTTGTATTCGACAATCCACGCCATTGTTATTGTCGTGTCAAGAATATCCCGAATGTTAAAATTTCGAAGTGAAATGTGTCAAATAATAAATCTTGCCAGCTTTATTATTTGACACCTTTATTTATTGAATAACGTATAACACCGAATACTTTCTGGCAGAATTTCACTCAGCCGTATGCAATCCGGTTAACCGTTGGCCCATCACAAAACAAATCGGTAGTCCACCCGTGACCCATGGTTGCTGTAAAGTTTCTGAAACGTCGGGCTAGTTAAATAATTAAGTAAACCGTAATAAAATCCGTAAAAGTAGTTTTGTTGCAATAAAACGATATAGACAATCCTACTGCGACATACATACAGAAAAAAAATCACATGCCGTTGAAACTTGCTGGTGCACACTAGCTTTGTTCAGATAAACCGCATGTTTTCTTACCATATTAATGTACAAAAACTAATCGTGGTGTATTTAACCCAGTTTATATACGTTGGCAACTGACGAGCTTATCCTTCCACAAGTAGGAGAGTCACATATAACCAACACACTATGGAAGGACTCATCTACGATGTACACAAACATCCTGGCAATGTTTATGGTGCTAAGATCATTATATCCAGCCAAGGGCCAGCCGCAAATCTCAAACAGTTCTCCTCTAGTACAATGCTTCAGAGAAATGTAACAGTTACCTAGTATTATGATCGTCGGATACCAACAATTCCGCTGGTGATTTTAGGGAGAAACCCTCTCCCGCCCAAGTACATTTTATTTTTTAAATTAAGTTATTATTCCTGTACCTTGAAAAAGTGTGAGAGCGAGATGTTAAAATATTGGTGGATTATATGCCAGCTAATCATATTACCGTCAAATGTTCAATAGAAAGATTTCTTTATTTCTTAAGAAACAAAACTGCATTTCTTCATGATATTTCATGATATATCACTCTGATACCTTTGCTATCGTATGTATCGCAGGCTTCAGGCCATACAAAATCCACCCAAAAAATAATCTAGATTTGATATAAGTACGAATATTACAATGCCAATGCGTTAGTGTCATTTATGGAATAAAGTATTTTGAAAAATTGATAAGGACTGGACGTCGCAAACGGCTTGGAGCCGAGACACAGAGACAAAAAGGGACGGAACCCAAAAAATATACCGTCCCACAGGTGAGTTGATATTACTCCTTAAGAACGAACATAATTCTGAAGTAAATAGAAAAGACGTTAGGGACGTAAGCGTAAGCGGTAAAGCATTACGTTCGGCTGCTCGATCCTTGTTTCGCCAGATTTTATTAGTCATATTTTTTACGAATGAATTCCATTAATTTACCCAACGAAAAATGTGTGCCGAATGTACTAGTGTATTATAAAAATAATGTTATCTAAACAAACATACTATTTAAGTTTTATAATTTTCTCCTCTTAGTACCAACCTACTACTTAAGTATAACATTATACAATATCATATGTTACAAAGGCATATAAATTCTAACATCTCATGGACTACATTATTCACCTTACAGAAGTATTGTGCTAGTACCGCAAATATTTATGACCGTCCAACCTGAATTAAGCAAAAATTCGTCGTTGAACTTTCATCCATCTGTATAATGTTAACATTTGAATGGCCAATATAAATCACGCTAACATCTTCTGTTATCGAATGATAATATCTTCAATAACAAATGCTTTGTTTTTGCAACTAGGAACGGAGATTGATGTGCAACAATTACGGGATGTTACCCGCCATAAATACGGAATGTGTTGCATTGACAACTAGCTTTTTTAAAGTCTGTCATGCAAATTTCCAAGTGGATACAAATGACAGTCACAACGACACCATTTATCGTATTATTTTAGGGATTCGTAACTTCATAGGAATCAGAACTCGTATTTCGACTATCGACATTCAGTATCATCAATACGTAGCGTATCTTACAGTGTTGATGGAATATTTCAGCGAACTGTAGGAATAGCACAGCAGAGTCTCTGTTGTCCAAATACATGTTATAGTACCTATCTACCTATTGGAAGCTCTCGTGACTTGGCTCTACTGTTTGCTGGTTATCAATTGACTAGGTTAACAACATCCTAATGGGAAAGTGTATTAGAAGAAGCATATTTAATGAAAGTTGCTTTTTGCCGTTGGTCAGAGCTATTATTATTAATGTGATGGGCTTGTCAGCCCTCGTAGCAACTTATTGTACTTAGATGATACAGTTACATGAATGAATATGTATACACGTGAGGTAGAGTATGCTTGCCTGTTGCTAATCTGCCACCTACCTACCTTCTCTCATCCACAACAACGACGACATAACTAGGCCCCTGGTTATCAATGGGCGAAAAGGGTATAAGCTACACCAGATACCTATGCGGTTTAGTATGCCTTGGCAATTCCTTATGCGCAAGTAAATGGACAATGTGTTGATTATCTATAGCTATAAATTACAATATTATGTTATTACGTAGACTTCGCTAGACCTCAGTAAATCGAAACCTATTATGTATGTTATAATAATTAACTACATAATTATAATTATGTAGCCCCAATAAATTGGAATATTCAAAAAGTTCTTTAAAATTTAGTAAATACTATAGATAAGTTAAGTTTCTATACTGAAAATAATATTATATATTTTATTTCCCTGAAACGATACAGCAAGTGCCCTTGCTGCATAAGCGCTGGACCAGACCGGCACAGGTGCTGGCACTAGATCTATTTACCATACTTGGCTTGTTTGTTTGCTATGTCCCTAGTCACGATGAAGCTGTGATGATGACAAAGATATTAGTAACAGTGCACTGCGGCCGAATTGGGCCAGCGCGACCGGGGAAGTAACTCTCGCTTACATGACACCATCGAAAAGATATCGCTATGCTGTCGCGTTTCGAGCGTTTTGTGAGTCGCCGGTGGTACTCACAAAACGCTCGAAACGCGACAGGTGGTGGTGATATTGGAGGGGAAGAGGAAAGGATGGCAACGCATTTGTAGGACTATGTGGATGTCTACGAGCTTCCGTAGTCTTCAAAATGCTCCGATTTCTCGTTTGTGAGGCGCAACATGTGTAATGATGTAACTCTTATACGAACTTCCAGACAAAAGAAGATCTGGTAAATATAAAAAATTCAAGCAAACAAATTGTTTTTTCCACTTTTATAATATTAGGTACCTACATATATTGGCAAAGAAATGCCAGTAGCCGGCGAGCCAGTAACCAGAATCAGATAATTTTAAAATTAATTTAATATACTTAAATACAGCAATTAAACTATCATTCATTAGCACAATTTTAATATGCTTCGGTACATGTAATTAAAAAACCCACCTATCATTTATTCGTTTAAATTATACCTACCTAACAATATATAACCCACCTAGGTAGGTACTTATACCTACATACTTTTATATGTAAAGAATTACAGGCAATACCCACATACCTTCTGTACATAGGTAATTACAAAGTCAAATATGCATGTTTAAAAAATCCCTAGTAGTTAATTTAATACCAATGTACCAAGTACTAGTGTGTCTGAGATTATATCGTCCGCTTTCATCTCTTCTCGGCGATTCGACACAGGATCGACTGACACGTTAAAGGTAAAATCGATTACGCCTCCGCTTTAAAGCTATGAATATTTTAACTGATCTCAATGATTGACTCATTGTTACGATTTGGTGTCAAGAAATGATATATCTTTTCATCCGGAAACAATGTACGTGGACTCAGCCAGGGAGTAAGCGACACTTTATTCTCACAGAAAGTTACATTTGTCTTACTATTTGTGTGTGTAAAATATTTTGTTATGAGTTTGTTTACTACATTATAAACAAACTCAACAAAATATTCACCTCAGAATTCCACCTCAAGATAGGGATGTGGTACGTATCTTTCCGCTTTCGCGTTAGCCACTTTAATACATTATATTTCATCGAACCTATAGTATGGTAATATGTATCTAAAAGACTAGATCCACCATCCCATTATGCAAAGGGATCCGAGTGTTACTAAGATCTGCCTAAATTTACGTTCATGGGGGTCGAGTTCTCGTAAACAGAAATTGGCACATGGCCTGGCAATGATTAAACACATCATTCAACACCTTCTTAGATGTAAATAAATGAATTTAAGACATCAAGTCGATGAGACTCAAGTCTCATTGACTTGATGACTTAAATTCTTAAACCTTTACAGGTACGACGCATAAAATTTCTTCAATATAGAGAATATATATTAACTAATATATCCTTACTTAATTACAGTTCCATCTAAACATACACTGTACATACTACATACATTTATTACAATCAATATCAATATAAAGATGAGAACGCGGCGGAAAAATTACTTGAATTTAAAAAACACTACATTCTTTCTTAAATTTTGTTCCCCAAACCATTTCCACTTTAAGATTGAAGTCATTCAAATGGATTCCACGTTCAAAAAATCAGTTCTAAAGAGGTAAAAAACGTGTACGCGGAAATATGTGAGGTCGTGGATCACCGGCGCTTGTGTCAAGTGTCACGGGGAAGGCTGAGGCGCGACGAGTTCAACAGGCACGCCGCACGACCGCCGCCCGCCGACCAGCTATTGTCCGCTATCGCACGACGAGACGAATCACAACGCAGGCTTCATGACCCATTGCAGCCGGGTCACGAAAATATTTTTAACGCTCTTTTTTCTTTCATACATAGAGAAGTAGGTACTAAAAAAACGCAACTGAATATTTTGGGAATTAACTAATCCAACCAAAATTTTCGGGTTTTATTGCATTTATTTCAGTCATAATAAATTGATAGTTCTTCGTTTTTATTTCTTTCTCGGCACTCAACACTTTTCTAGAATGACAAATGATTTCACCTACTTCAATAGAAATATCTTGTCATTAATAACACACATAATAATACTCATTATGCGTGTTTACACATACACATTCATATATTAATGGGCATTTATTTATGGAAAAGGAAGAACGGGACTGGTTTACTGAAACCCATCCAAGAATCCAAGATGTCCTGATTATTTAAAAGATAAATTTGAGTTATGTACAACAATAAACAAACAACTTCGTTCTAAACAAAACTTACTTCTCCATATTAGATGAAAATGTCCTATACAGACATGGCTATAAAATTACGGAATACTTGCCTTGAATGTTAAACAAGTAACATACTTAATCAGTTTAAAATATATGCATATCCCTACATATTTACAGATGCAGCATATAATGAAGCAAGATGCAGATATAGTATGTGTTTGTACACATATTATATTACGGTTATTTTCTGTTTTCTTTTTCTCTCATTTTCATGTAGGTATTACGCGTCGAGATGTCAAGGCTTGGCCTTGACATCTCGACGCGTAATACCTAAGGTACTACATAGTACCTAAGGTACTACATAGTAGCTACAACACAGTCATGTCACAAGCAAAGCTTAGTGCATTTCAAAGGTTCCAATGAGTCTGAGACGTATATGTCAAATAAATTACGAATTTCGGTTTTACATGTTTCGGTTAGAGGCAATTAAATATTAATATGTGGCTTTTGTATGTCTGTGTGGTGCAGTGGGTAATTTATGTTAACTTACTTAATAAAGAATTCGTCAAGAATTATACTTATGGAAATAAGCTGGTTGTAGTGACAGTTAAAAGGTCAAATATTTAAAAAACAGAAGGCCGTAGGCTAACAAGTCCATGGAATAGGATACATACGGGTATACAAACTCAAGAAATAGTCGTTTCATGGACTAAACAAGACAACAGTCTCGAAGCTTTAAGATGATTGTTTCCTACGACAGCGACGACCTCCTCAGTCCTCAAGTACTTCAACCGGCCTTGCCGGAGTGTAGAGCTATGAGTCGGCATAGCGTATAATTATGCGGATGTATATTATAATTTCTGATTAAATTAAACTTTCGTTGGTGTTTGCCAAAATCATACAATTCAGTAATGTTATCGTTTATTTATTAGTAAATTTAACAACTCTTTAATAATACTTTATAATGTTTTAATTAATAGATACTTTTCTTTGTTCGTAAGTTTATAAACATGATTTTAAACAAACATTTGTTTAGAAACGCTATATTTAAATTATTTATAATTTATAGTACACATGTAATTTAGACATTTATTTTCTCCCATATAAGTAACACAATGCTAATTAAACATACAATTCTGGTAAAGCATGTGTTTAGAAGGTGATGGCAGCGCAGGTACATATTACATTTATTTATCATTTACGGTAGCTAAACAATTTTACCATGTCGGAATGTTGCATTCAAGTTTTCGATGAAATTCGATTTGAAAACAAGAGTGCCCGTGTAATGTTATGGGTTATTTTAAAACAGACATCCCCAACCTTCTGGCAGCTGTATCTGATGTACAGTAACATAATATAAATCACTAAATAAAATCCAAGATCAATCGGGTGACTATTGTTCATTAATTTTATTCACTATGACTGGTTAATTGACGACGGACATTGTGGACTGAATAGATCATTCAATTGGAGCACAATCTACAACAAACATTTCGAACTTCAATCTTTCTCTTTGAATATTTTTCCGTCGTATCCTATGCACATGCAGTAGTTAGCCCTGGTATTAAGTTGACGTTAAGCGAGCGTGGCACTTCTCTGGACTGACAGTCCCTGGAGACTAAGTATTCCTTACTTCTATTAAAATTAAACCACCAACTTTGTGTAATTGTTATTTTGATAAAATAAACTGTTAAAAACATTTTGTTGTTGGGACTTTATTACTTTAGATAAATATCTGGCTCATCCACTGCTGCACAGTGGATAAGTCAACTATTGCATAGAACAATCTACTTGCGTCTTGCATATAATATCGAAGTTATATGAACACTAACTGAAGCTAAGACTCTTAATTTCAATTGATAGTATTATTGCCACCAGCTGTCTAAATAATTGATTTAAGTAAACATTTAAAAAATCAATTATTTTACCAAAGAAATTTCGAACATTCTTAACTCATAAGAATATCTCTTAATTTCTTTAACATGTGTGTAATTATTTTTTTAACATGTGTAAATTTTAACATCTTGCTTTAATGTCAAATTATTCCGATTTATTCTTTACAGTATAAAGAATTTGATTTGTTTGATGAATCAGGTAAAGTGCACTGACAAACACTGCATTTGCTCTGAAAAAAAAGTTAAAATAGTCAACACAACAAATATGAATAATAATACTAACAAATGACTCTTAAACATATTGACAGTGTTCAAGAAATAAAAATAAATGGTATTCCTTATTTCGGAATTGTAATTACTTTATTATTTGTATTTTGTATAGTGCTGTTTAAAATTTGGTGTTTAAAACTTTAAAATCTAAATCTAAGAATATTTTTGCCCAACAACATGTTGGTTTGGTTTCAACAGGTTATCCTTGTGCAAGATTATAGTCAACATAAAATCCAACTACTATTTGGAATGTTTTGATTGGTGTCTAAATATAAAATTTGGATGCACTTTTGTGTAGTAGTCAATGGATCAGTAGAATACAACTAGGGGTTGTAAGTCAGGTAGATTATATTAAACCCTCCCTGCATTCTACCTACTGTTATTATTCCATTAGTAGAGGATTAAGAAAGTGGTAGTGCACAGACATAAAATGGTACACACACTTTTACACTATATTTTCCAATAATTTCTATAGTACACAAATTGAAACATTTCAACATAATACTCACTGTCCCTCTTTAAAATATTCCTTTAAAGTATTTGAGAAACGCTTAGAATATTTAACAAATTCTCTTTTCCGCTGTTCAAGAGCTTGTTTCCCAGGCCCTGGGGTGTATGTTGACACTTCATTAACGGCATCAAGCAATTTTTTTATTGCAGATGCAATCTCCCTAAAATTTTAATATAAATATTTAACATCAATTGAATATAAAAGACCTTAATAAGCGAGAAAGCTCTATAATATTTTAAATGCCTATTATTAATATTGTAATTGCCAGTACCTGACAATTGGACCCTCTAAAACCTTAACTCTAAATGACAGAAACTACTGAAGAGAACCAGAACATGGCCAGTTGCAGGGGAAGAGTCATGGGGGTCAAGATCCCCCACGTTGGGAATATCGGTCAACCTTTGATTCACTAATATTGGCATGGGCAATTGCGTTACCAATAGCCCCTTTGATGACTATCATCATCATCATCATCATTAGCCGGATGACATCCACTGCTGGACATAGGCCTCTCCCATACAGTGCCATAGGTCATGGTCACAAGCCAGTTGCTATGTGACTATGTAACACTTGATGATTTTGACTATGATAGTTAAATTCATGAGGAATATACTAAAATAAAATTTTTTTTTTCCTTACTTGATAGTTTCAAGGAATGTTTTTCTATCTGTTATTTCATCAGGGATCCTGCTCAAAATTTTCTTTAAGGATGTTGATTTTTTATTTAATTCTTGGAATGCCTCCTCTGATCGATTCAATCTTAAATCTGCACCTAAAGTGTGTAGACAAAGTAATATAAACTTTAAATGATTATTTATTTCAGCACAGATTTCAGAAAGATTATTTATTTCAGAAAGATTAGAACTTAAGAAGAACTAGATCCCATTTTATCTTTCAATAATATGCCTATAATGTTCCTTGCTGAGACATAAAACCAGAAAATCGCTACAATATTTGTGAACATTCCTTATAAGATTTGTTTGCATGCACAATATTAGAGCAAATATTTGTACAGTATCATCAACATCATCACACATTCACGCCTGTTACCCATTGAGAGAGAACCAAGCACCACATATCACAATCCATATATGCCTAGTCTGGCACCTTCTCTTCATAGAAGCATGCGAGTTGTGAAGACTCTTACCACCTTCATCATCTTAAGACAATACCCAATCATTTGCATAAAACAGGCCAACACAAATCACCCCATCCCACATTCAATGACCACAATACTTATCCAGATATAGAATAAATAGGTGGGCCTACACCACACCGCACAACCCTGCATAATGCCAATAGTGACATTAAACCAGGGGGATATGTATGTTGTAAACAACCCAGGCACATGATTTGAAATCCAAATAATATATGAATTGCAGAGGCCTAGAGTTCCTGTAATCATCATCACAATCAGCCCTTATTGGTCCCGTTCTGGACACAGGCCTCCTAAAGGAACACCAAGATGACCGATCTCCTGCTACTCATATCCATCCCAGACCGGTTACTGCAAGGAGATCGGCTTCCCACCTGTTGAATGGTCGACCAACACTTCTTTTTCCTAAACGCGGTCTCCACTCCAGAACCTTACTGGCCCATCTGCCATCTGTTCTGAGTGTGTGACCAGCCCATTGCCACTTCAGCGAGCTTATTCGTCGCGTGATGACGGATACCTTAGTTCTCTGACTTCATTACAAATGCTGTTGGACAGAGAAACACCCAACATGGCATGTTCAATAGCCCGTTGAGCTACCGCAAACTTGCAGACCAATCCTAAATGAAGAGTTCCAGTAGTACAATATTTTAAGTAATCATAAAAAGATTACACTCGGCTTCAGTGAGTGTTCCCTGCAGGCGTAGCAAACTTTCATTCATGTTCACAGGAATGTCAGCTCTTCGCATAATACCAGCAACTAAATCATAATTAAGTCCCGGCACGGCTGCCTCGGCTTTAGTCAGTGCTGCCCGCAAAGTTTGCGAAGCTCCCAAATTGTATTTTTCTAGCTGTAATGATTAATGTTGCGTAAACAAGTTGTGACATCAATACGGATAAAGTGATAATGACTTTTATTTAATTTGTATTTCACACAGAATCTTGAGAAGTATAAAAAAATATTCACTTATTAATTAAATCCTTTACCTGGGATAAAACAGGACGAATAAGAACAGGTAAAACTAAAGAAGTAACAGGCAGTTCATCCCCCATGGTCATTATGGCTAGACTTGTTGGTAGTATAAACTTAATTCAAAATCGCGGCGATACCCCCTTAGATAGCTCTTTATGATTTAATACTTTTATTTTTAGGAATAAATAATATTTCACTTTTTTCTACTTTGGAAAATAGATTGTTTTATTTGACGGCAGATGACATATGGATGTAATACAGAGTTTATTTTTAATTTATTGACGTGATGAAGTAGCACATTTCGCCAATAATAATTATCGCTAAAGTAGTACCGTTAAATAGGACTAGAAGTGAGATTGCAACATGAATGTCTGAATATCTCTGCAAATACACGAATGCAACCTACGTGAGTTTACGGGTACTAAAAAAGTATCGACAGTTTTATTTGTCATCGTATTCCTAAGGCTGATTTTAGTCTCACGCCGTCGGCACGCGCACCGTCAGCGCTGATGGCCGAGATATATGAACTTTTAGGAAGCGTTTTCTGGTAACGCGTAGCTATCAGCGCTGACCACCGTGCGCGCTGATAGCTACGCGTCCGTACGCGTCGCGCGTCGGCCCCGCATAGCTGTCGGCGCTGACGATCGCACGAGGGCCTCCTCGTTCAGTGAGCGTTTTAGTGTCAAGCGGAGCGGACGTCGTCAGCGCTTACAGTCATGGCGAATCGCGAAGTGTTATGTTTAATTACTAATAATATGTCATTTATGTTATATTTTTTTGTCTATACCTATAATATGAAACATAACAATAATAAATACCTATGTTGTTTTCTTACCTATACTTTGCTATGATTACACATAATTATAAAACGAGTAAATATGTTTTTTCTTACCTTAAAGTCACCATTACTACTAAAACGAGCCACGCTGAGCCTCAGCGCTGACAAACAACGCGCTGAGCTATGAGCGCTGACGGTGAGCGTGAGAATAAAATCAGCCTAATGGAGTTATAGACAAATTGTGCCCTTTGACAGATTGATCCAGTGCTCTTAAAATTATAATATCGATACTCTGTTTGTTAGACCAAAAAAGGCATATGGTACTTTTAGAAAAAGAGATGCTTTGTTTCTATTTTGAAAGTCTAATGGCTCTCGCGATTGAAATACCTCTGTATGAATATAACAATCGCAACTCTATAACTTTCGTAAACCAAAACAGAAGGAGTTGTAGATGTTATTTTGATAACTATTAATGTTTAATAAATTGATAGTAGTGGCTAACCGAAACTAGTTTTATCACGAAACAAACTAAATTTCGGCAACCATCTTAGTTTTGGTCGAAACCGAAAATTTCAGACAAGAATCATGTTTTGAGGGAAATTTAAAAATAAGAATTACATTTTGTAAAGCAGGCAAAACTTCGGCACAGACAATTGACTTATGCAATAAGCTGGTGCATGCGTGACGAAAGCGTTAAGAAAAATATGATCGGAAGAAGCGAACGGAAGAGGGTGGTATGAATTAGTGAACATAGAAAAAGAGTGAGTGGAGTTACATTTGGCTTGTTAGTGTAGAAGCAAGATAAAGAGAGGAGCGACCCACATTCTCTTTCTCTAATAGCCAGTTGCATTTCATATAGCTAAAGAAAGTTGACTTCGGTCGTGTGATCTAAAACACACCCTTTTCTATCATTCCTTATAAAATATCTATTAACCATATAGGTATGTAGTCTTCAACATTTTCACTTACTGGTAATGAACGTAAGCACTACACATTTAAGAAATAAAAATCGTATAAGAAAAATAAATGAACCAAAAAAATGTTAAACTTGATTCTACTATAATTATTGTAATTCAAGTTATATATTTTTCTTGTAATACAATACATTATATTGCTTATTATATTGACTATCCAATTTTATACTATATCTCGTAATAAAACCGAATTCAAGTAACGAACCGCAAACACAAATCCATCCACAATATCGAAATCCAAACATAGCGCAAGAACTCGCGAATGAAATTTCAGTTTTGGCCATGGTTTCGGCAGATTTGCCACATAAACCGAAACCCTTTTTTGCCGAAATTCAACCGAGAACGAAAACGAATATTCGGTCGGACACTAAAAGGTAATTTGTGCACATAACATTGTTAAGTATTAAGAATTGATATTCTTTTTATATCTGGTTTTGCTGAACAACCGGGAGAAAGTCGGGAGACAATTCTCAAAATCAGTAGATGTCCCGATAAATTGGTGACTTTTGTAACAGTGATTATTACACGTTATCAAGGTAATGAATATGATGGACTTCTACGCCATTCAGACGTGTTAGAAATATCATCATATTTACCCATAACTGACATATGACAACTTCAAGTCTTATGTCATATGTGACAGTACTGGTTTGAATCGATTGTCGATTGGGATAAAAATATTTGCAAAATTATTCATTAATTAACAATAATAATGGCTAAAAATACTTCCAGTTCTGCCTTTCGTAGGATTGATATTGATCAATATAATGAAGACAATTTTCGAGAAGATGAAGCGGAGCAAGCTATACCAACTGGGCCAGACGAAGGGGAAGTTTGTGCTTTACTCAATCAATATCCTTTTTGAATGAATCATCGACAGTATCAATTCTTGTAACATGTTTGAAGAATGATGCAAAATAGAATCTGAAGTAATCAATTACAATGTTCCCATGTACAAAGTAGTATCAATTTAATGTTGGTAAAGGTACAAAAAAATTATGATGCTTAGTCTTCATTGATTGATTCAACTTGAAAGTAAAGTAATAAACAGTTAACTATGAAGTGCTTCTAAGCAGAATATTACAAAGTATGATCATAATAAATATGTCCAGTTTCAACTGATCGTTATCACATCATGACCCTGATGATGATAAGTCGAAAGCAGTTGTAAGTGTAAATTTTAATTAAAGAGTTTAGGAAATAGTTTATTAATTTCATTTATTTCTTCAAGTGGTGGGGTAACATGAATTTCCAGCAAGAAGTGACATTACATTCAATCAACTATAGTAAATATATCCTAAATCATAAAAATTTCCTTACATATAATTTACAGGACGGTATATTGATGCGTTAAAAAATG
>JAFELO010000109.1:215729-251634 GCA_017140195.1 Eumaeus atala
TTCCTGGGTATGTTAACAAAGATTGCATTGTTGCATATAACATGTAAGATATATGAGGGGTGTTCAATGTATTCTCAGTATTGGTATGAAAATACACCAAAACTTGCCCAAAAATGTTTTGATATTTTAATGTCCCCCATAACATTTGCTACATCCTTATATAAACTTATTAATTTCCTGTAAAAAGGGCTTTCGTCATTGCCTGGAAAATATTAATTTATTGCCGCCATCAGCTCTTCATCGTAGTCATATTGTTGCTCATGAAAACCTTTTATATTAATCACTGGGAGCCAAGTCTGGATTACAGACTATGTGGTTGAAGTTTTCAAAGCCACACTCATGAATTGCAGCATTGGAAACACACATGGTGCATTGTCGTGGAGGAACAACACCTGCAGCCAATTTTCTCTATCTGTTTTTGTTAATTCCTTTCATAAATTGTGTAAAGTTGAAGCATAGGATTAGGATTTTGCGTTTATAATCTCACCTTACCACCTCACTTATTTTTAAATGTTAAGCATGTTTAACGAGCTGACCTGGCAAATATGGTTTTATTGGGTTCAGGCATCACTTAGGGTTATGAAAAGTAGCCGATTCTCAGACCTAAATATGCATATAAAATTTGTAGAAATTGATAAAGCCGTTTTGGAGGTGTAAGGTTACTAACATTGTGACACTAGTATTTTATATACACCATAGCCATTTCTTTTCCAACAGATATTTCTTTTTTTCTTCAGATAAGTCTCTTTGAAGGATCTGTACCTCTTTGTGTATGTAATGGCACAACATTGCACAGGGGTACGTATATTTTCAAAGTCACAGAGATGATGAGAACCCACGTTTCGCCTTCAGTGACAATTGCCTCAATATTGAGGCAATGAGCCTCAAAAAGTCCCTACAACACTAGAATCGCTTTTTTTTGCTATGAGCATTCGCAGGATCCATTTTGCATTGACCTTTAAAAGGTTAAAGCAGTTTTGAAGAATAATATGTATGATACCGATAGAAAGGTTTGTCAACAACAGATCAGAAGATACGTTTTTTTTTTTTCAACTTTTTGACATTTTCACCCCTAGAGGCAGAAACCGCGCCGCACGTGCGAGGGTCGTCTTCGATACTTTCGCAGCCACTTTCGAAATCACTTGACCATATTTGAGCTAAAGATAATGAAGGTGCATATTTTCTTGATAAACAGCTACCATTTCTTCATGAATGAGTAAACAAAGGAAAAAGTAAACAAACCGTTTACTTTTTCCTAGTTTAATAAGGAATTTAATCACAGCGCGGCGCTCAATTGTCTTCAATATTGTCGCATCAGTCATTTCACTTGTCGTTAACGAAAGGTAATTACTAAACTATTGTTTAGAAATATCTAAAATTTCGTATTTATACCTGCAGAGGGAAATAATTTGTCACAGTAAGAATGTAATGAGTTGATCATTTGATACCGAAAAAACATTGGATACCCCTCGTTTCTTAACTAAGGAAGTCTAGTGATGTGCCATTGTATAATCGTGCAAGATTACTGAAAATTACGTCCTTTTGTTAACATACAATATTTTTGTTTTTTAGGATAGTGCTTTAACACTTACATTGAAGGTACTCCTCGCTATTAAGTCTGCGCAAATAGAGGAAGCCGTTGGAAGTCTGTCTTTGGATGATATAGACATTCTTATGAAGTATATTTACAGAGGCTTTGAATATCCCACTGAAGGTTCCAGTGGTCACCTTTTATTGTGGCATGAAAAAGCTTTTAATGTTGGAGGCTCTGGTTCAATTGTTAGAGTTCTGTCTGACAGACTAAAAGTTTAATTGATAACATATTGTAGAATAAATTAAGCCAAAACTGTTTTTATTTACTATAAATATAACATATTAATCTGATATTGGTTTATTATTTAAATATTGTTTCTTATAACAATTACGTTTACATTATCTACAGATTTACTAACCAATGAACGGCAAGGGCACTGTTTTAATAGTATATGGGGGCAGACTAATAATCGGAGCCTTGTTACGTATACCGACTCCCATGAACATCCGCACAATTACTATGACGACGCGTTGGCCTCCATGCCGCCTCCCCCCAAATTGACATCGGCTACTCACAGAACACGAAACGCGACGCCGAAGATGTCACTTAACGCCAGTATCATGTAAGCGAGAGGTACCTCCCCGATCGTGCCGGACAAATTCCGATACAATGAAGTATAGCACTACCTCTTATTAAAATTAGTAAATTTAAGGGCTTAATAAGAAGACACTAGAATGAGGCTTAACGCAAACGGGCGTGCAAACATGCACGGCACGTCTAAGGGGGCGAAATTTTGACGCCCTGAACGTCCACTAGTCGCTGGGTGAGACGCACCTGACATTAATAGCCAGGTTATTTGGACGGTTCCATTTTGTGTTCTCATACTTGCAATAACTATTGTAACAAAGATTTTTTTTTTCAATCGTAAATAACATTTATTACTTTTACAGTGCCTTACTTTAATACACGATTAAAAATATGAAACGCTTGTTCGAAGTGGTCTCCATTGGCTGAAATACAGTCCTTTAAGCCTTGGGGCCCGTTATCAATATAAGCACACACTCTTTACACGGGGAAATTTTTCACTGCCAATCGTGTGGATTGTTTTAGGGACTCGGTATTATCATATTTTGGACTAAGCTGTACTCTCTAAAACTGACCATAAATCATAATCCAGCGAATTAAGACCGGGACTAGATGACCGCCATGAAGTCCGAGACGTTCGCTTCCAACTAAGGCTGCGGGGACCGAACTCTATGACCCGACGCCGAGTCTTGCTGAAAGGACCATACTTGATTATTGAACATGTTGTTATTAAGGTGGTAACTACCTTCTCAAGAATGGCATATTGATACACTTGTGCAGATGTTTTGATACCTCTTTCACAGAAATAGAATAGGCTCAGTCACTACTTCACAGATAACACCCAACCAAACCATGCCCACAATGCCCATGGGGGGCATGGTTTGGTTAGAAGCTTCCCAATTAGTCGACAGAGTGCAACGTGGGCACGTTACTCTCTGTCGACTAATTGGGAAGCTTCCTTAAGCTTTGAGGTTAAATACGGTCATTTTGTTTGTTAACGTTGCCGCTCAATTGTAAAAATTTCTCATCAGTAAACAAAGTTATTCTGTGACCTTCCTTTGCGTACCGGTTCAGTATTCATCTTTATCATTTAAGAAATGTCCAGTGCATCTCCTATAGACTGCAAGTCCTAAGTCATCTCTTAAAATGGTTATCTTCATTTCTCGAGATAAAATCTTTTGCTTCTCCGCATTCTTTCCCTTACCAACCACCTTTTTCATACGAACCCTACGTGGCCAGATCTTTCTCTGTCACAAAACACTTTGTCTCATTGTACGTACCAATAGCCAAACACAACAAAAACATTTTACTAATACCAGGTGTATAGAGTTTTTAACATTGCATTCGGCTCCATACCTACTAATGTAATGCAATTACATCGATTCAGTTCTCTTTATCACCCCACTTCATTTTAATACCGCAAAATATTGCACAGTTTATTGGCGCCAAATGAGATAAACAACGAAAGTAAAAATGACACAGTTCAAATTCAAATGTAATATTTTTTTTATTTTGAATTGTAACAATATTTATGGCCAGACGAAGTAATTCTATACAATTTTGCAAATATTACCGGAATATTTTTTTATGGATGATCCTGACATTTTTGCTCCTTCTTTTTCACAGTTGGGCGGGCCTGGCCTGAATTCACTCACGTCAGCGCCGAGGCCATTTTAGCTACCGCGCGCGTACTGCCCTTGACGTCAGAGTCTGGAGATTAGGGACCCAGGCGGTCTAAAACCGGTCAATAAATTTGCTATTATAAAGATTCTCATATCTGGATGCATCTCTCGGGATGCGGGAATGTGGGAGTCGGACGCCTGTTTGACCCCAAACCTAGTCCCGTGCATAAGTTTGATAAGTATGTGCTTGATAATTGAGTTCAAATATTCTACCCGAACGTTTGCTCTGGGTGGAATGTTTGAATTCATGTATACTTACATAGATACATTGCAAGTACAAAAAAACCTTTTAACTATTCCTAAGGCACAATAGGCTATAATATTCATTACTACGACAGAAATTGGTAAGATGATATTATTTATTCACGTTTTTTACACACTTTTGTGGCCTTTGTGTGACTGAAGCCGCTTCCTTCTTCTCTTTAAAGCAAAGGGTACGTCATCGTTTGCATGTTACCTTTTATCTATGTCATTATCATCTCAAAATTCATCGTATGGTTTTAAGCTTGAATAGATCTACTAGATCTTATGGTTGATGAACAATATTTGTCAATTCGATAAGTTTTAAATAACGCGCGTCAGAGCGTTGAAAGACTTGCGCGAATAGAAAGAAAAAAGAAGCAACACAGTAAGAACAACAGAGAAAGGTAGAGTGTGTTAAAAGTGTACCTATACTGTATGAAGTCGAGATCGAACCCGGACCACATGGCCTGCAACCCGAGTACCTGCCGACCTCCCACTGCAAGCCCAGTGACTTTAATGAATTATAAGAGAATTTATATATAATAGGTTAGAAGTCGAAAGGGGGGGGGGGGGTAAAATTTATATGATGTTAGCTATATTCAACTGTGCATGAAGTGGGTGGAGTTAAGGACCTAAAGTGGACATGAAAACAACCTTTAGCTATAAAAGGTGACCTTTATGTGACGTAACTGCGTCTAGCATACGCTACCTACGCTGTGCTACCTACATGTCTGAGATATGTGAGCGAGAGGTACCTTACGATTTATCTACCTCCGTTGACATGCGTAGGCATGTGCGACAAACTACCTACCCAATTCAGCTACAAGGCATAACGGCACAAGGTACTTCTTACTAATAAAAATAACGAAAAATTTGCTTTTAATTTTTAGTTTAGTGTGATAATGAGATAAATCTATGAAATTATTGTACTATCACATATTCTAGACAAGTGTAAAAAGTTTAAAGTAAATCTGTCCGTTTACCAAAATTGTGTTCCAAATGAGTCGGTCTCAAGTATCATTCGTATGATAACTAATAAAAGACGCGTCAAAACATAATGCTACGTAGATTTTATATTACATACATTTGAATCCATAAACGTAACAAGAAATAGTTAAAACTTGTAATCGGAATTACATTTACACCATAGCGATTAGTAAGGAAGTAGTCAGTCTTCGTCGCTCCTAATTAAATTTTCTGAGTCCCCACTTATGTTATGACAATGGTGAATGTCCCGCGCCTGCACTCCATCCACCTAATGGCGAGTACTCGAGCCTTTCTGCCGCGGAGAGGCGGTATATAAAACAACTGCACATTCGCTCGGCGATAGTTTTTACTTGCAGCTTGGTCTACGCTCACCCGCAACGCAATGGACTCGACGGTCAGTACTTGTTATTTGGTTTACTTTTTTGTGTCCTCAACACCAACCGTATCGAATGCTTCTGCAATAGATTATATAAGATATTATATAAAACTATAGAATCTTTGCATCGATCATGATATAACAGTAGCCACAGAACTTTTAAAAAGGCACCCATGTAATTAATGTTGGTATTATATAAAAAGGAAAAGTTCACTTTAAACTTTTAATGCATCAGTGCACAGGTAGTAGATGTAGCACTGACTTTATTGTCCGTCTGTAAATGTTCCTCTACAGGTTCTTACGGATAAACCACAAAAACACACAAATGTGTTTTACGTATCATCAAATCTTTCTTTTTCATAATACTTTTTTTTATTGATAAGCATTTATTGTATGAATTATATCGGTATAACAGGGAAGCTTAGAAGTATGTGTATTCTGAACTCTTTTTCAGTGATAACCTACATAGGTGCTTCCTAAAATGTAAACATTTTTATGAACTTAAAATATTTACATCAGGTAAACATAATACTTATCCATTATATGATAAACCATTTATTATTTTTTATTCTTTTCAGGCTCTATTTGTAATGTTCCTCTACATAAGCATAGCTTTTGGATCACACGAACAACACTCTCAAACGATACCTGTAGATGGATATGAGACAGAGCTGCAGGACCTCGGCCAACACGTAGAAATTCCGGAAACACCAGTCCGAGTAATCAAAATCACTAAAACTATAGCAGTCAAAGTCCCTGTACCGTACCCAGTAAAAGTTATTGAAAAAGTGCCATATCCCGTCCATGTCAACAAACCCTACCCAGTTCCAGTGCCGCAAATTGTGAAAGTGCCCCAACCGGTGGTACCTAAATCACATCACGAACAACGTCAAGTACTAGACATAGCTCATGGACCGTTACAAAATGATAATTCATATCAAGTGCAAGAGGCGTCTCCACATGACAATTCTAATGAGAATGTCCATTATGAAATAAACAATTACGATAACGGTAATGACTTCAATATCCCACACAGTTCAGATTATGCCTCTGATGGGTCACCGAGTCACTACAGCGAACCTAGCGATTACTATGGTGACCAAGACGGACATAATTCCAACATAGCCATACAAAATTTTAATAAAAAGTTCAACCCACATGGGAATTTAGCAAGGCTCCACGGTATATAGTTAGGTATGTTATTAGTGGATATTTTGACACTGTTTTTCGATTTTGAATACTTTAAATGTTTGTTATGATTGTAATTGTTTAACTATGTGGGATGTAGGAGAAGAGGGTCTAATTAACAGTGCAAAATTTCAATCATCATTATTCATTCACATTATTAACCACGTAACACCTTGGCGATAGCGATCGACGGCCACATTGCAGATCAAACTGCACGTGTATTTTGTTATTAGTTCTGTAGGTATTCTGTTAATATTATTATACTTATATTTCTAATAAATTATTGTAAAGTTTTTGTACTATTTTATTTTTTAATGAGAAACTTAAAAACACAGTTATAAGACAGATTTATTTAGAAATTAAACATCAAATATAAAAATATCATAATCATTTGATCATTTATGATTTTTATGAAAATGAGTAATGAAAACAAACTTGGTGTTCAAAAAAGACTATTGAAAAATATATTTCACGCGTTAAAAGTGAGGATTTTGTTACAATAGCATTAATAAATGTATAAGGCCAATAACGTCAATTATCCAACGGATAAACGACTAGAAATTAGTCTAGATGAGCCTAGTCACCTAGACTAATTTCTGGTCATTAATCTATTGTTGTCTGTGTGGTTACTTCACGATACTTGGCTTTATACATTTATTAATCCTAAAAATTGACATAAATTTAACATAAGTAATGTTAGGTATACCTACATACTTGTGTCATATTTCGAGATTTTCTTAACAGGTATGTATGCACAGGATTTCAATTTAAATCATATACTTCATACGTCAATATAAAATTCACATGCAAGTGAATTTTTATGTGCTACAACTTATGTACCTTAACAAATGAACTTACTATTTCTCAAAGACCAAGGAAATCAAAATAAAGGGAAATAGAAATGGTTAAACAAAAACAGATAATCCCTAACGATAGAAAGACAAACAAACAAATATACAATTAGTAAGTAGTACTTAATGAGAAAACAAAACGTGGGCCGATATTGGTTACAGTAACCTACTGGATTTTGTCAGGCTATTAACTATCTAGCATATATATACCTTATATAAATATATAAGGTTTCCCAGAATTGGTGGATATATACCTTTTAGGGTCAACAGCTCTACTTACTTACTTGATAAAAGCCATTCTGTTCGTTTTATTTTGAACTTTTTTAATAATATGTCTAATTGTATACATTCATAGCTACGTCATTAGTATCTTACGATATTAAGTAGATTGTATGCAACTGTTTCAGAATCCTCATGATGTAGGCTGCCTTGGTCGTCGGCTAACACCACTTCGATAAAACATTTTATATCACAGCTCAACTGTTCAAAATTATGTGTTACATTAGGAAGAGGTAGCGTCATACATGGTGTATGTCACTATAACATGCGAATGTCCATGGGCGTCGATAGTCATCTAAAGGCTCCAATTTCACGTTTGCCGCCTTATGCTAATATACATATGTTAAGTAAATAATGAAAAAAAACTTGGCTTGACATTTAGGTAAAGAGCGCTTAAAATCACCTTAAACCTTTTATATTTATTATTTATCAAGACAATGAAATATACAAGAGAAAAAGAAGATTAACATTTTGCAACTAATATAATAAATTTAAACAAGACAACAACGAGGGGAAATATCTAAGGTCAAAATGATGTAAACAGATAAATAGATAAGCGGCGTTAGGTTGATAAAGGTAGCGACGTGAAAGTTTTACAGTATATTGCACCCAACGTGGATGACTTCGTAATTCTAGAATAATAAATTAAAGATATTTTTTAATAATATACACAAAAACTTATTTCAGTTACATATTATCATCATCATCATGTTTTACTTAGAACGTGAAATACTAAATAATGAGTCTTGAGTATTTCCCGTATCTTAGGAAATTTGGGAATTTATTTTATTACCTCCTTACGGCCCATAAGCCAGCAACAGATGGCCAGTGGCGGGGTGGACGTAAGAGGGCCAACTGCGTATAATATAAAAAAACATGTGATATCCATGGCCAAGTTTCACCCAGTCGATATCACGTACACTGCCCCAGAGAGATGTACCATGAACAGTTATTGCCGTCAGCTGCCTCTTCAATGTTGGGTTGAGCAGAAGATCCTATAAAATATAGGATAAACTTTGGAGGTATCAAGGGTACTTTCTCTTCAGGCGGCGGTAAAGATACTTACGCTTTTCGTGATTGTGTGACCAGCCGACATATATTTACCAATATTTCCAGCTGGCCTTCAGTTTTTTCAATCTTCTACTCGTATGGGGCGTGTATCTCCTCAAAACACCATCCGAGCGACAGCTGATGATCATAACTCTTCATAATACATCTCTCTGGACGATCGATCCGCCTCCGCTCCACCGCCGGTACCGCTCCTCTCGAAATTCGCCGAGAAACCGCTTATCACTCTAGTAATAGGCGCGTAGCTCACGCCAGGGACTGGAAAACCCCTTTTTTATTAAACCTATTTTTAGGGACACCCTATGAAATCTTACCCAAATGTAAAGGTAACTTATTGATAGTGTCAGTCTTTGGATGTGGAAACCGTTTTGGATGAGGTTACCTACTTCTGATGCGCTTACTAAACTATAATAAATTTCTAATAACATACATTATTATATAAATATACAAAAATATAAATATTTTAGTACTTACCATGATAGGTTTACCGTATCTTAATATCTTTTCCACGCATGATTTCTTTCCACTTCATTAAAAAACCTAATGAATGGGTAAATACGATTTTCGAATTCGGTTAGTGGTTACCCGAATTAATTAAAGGCTAACCAATTCGCCGGAGTTAGTTAGTGCTTACCCGTATTAACTCCGGCGATTTGGCTAGCCTTTAGCTAGGCTAAGTCGACGATTTAATTATCGGATTGATAGGGTATTTGAAAACAAGTCTATGAAATACCCAATCAAATATACCTTTAAGGGTAAGCGATTCTAGTCCCTGGCTCAGGGGCTATTGCACAAAGCTCGGCTAGTGTTTGTTGCTTTGAAAAAAAGTGTAGGTACACTGTTGAATTATTCTTCGGGATTGCTCCAAAAAACAAACAGCTTCAGATTTCTTGTTAATATATGTATGTCTTTATTTTCTTTTTGGATTATAGCGCCAAAAAATATGGGACACACAACATATACAACCGCAGGTAGGTACAGTCACGGGAGACTGACTGGGCGGGCTATGCGTTGATATGATTACGCGTTATTTTTCGCGTCACGCCTTTACAGTAACTTGTTTATACATCAATCTAGGTTAGGTTAGGCTCCCCAGCCGACGACAAATGGGGGTACGAAGGAGGCGCCTTCAGTAGTGTCCCTGTGTTCCGTGTCGGGCCGGGATGGGAACCCGGTCCACTTCATCAAGACACAGCATGTGGGGACTGTCATAGCATAGCAGGGCAGTCCCGAGGAGGTGAAGTCTGGCCTTTTTACCGAGGCCAGCCTATCGCTGGAGGGGTTCTGTTGCCTGCAGATCCGGGACCCTTCACTAATAGCGACTGAAGGCTCCCGTGGGAGTTTAGTTGGTATTGCTACCCAATTGCCGAGTCCAAAATAGGTATGGGGTCTACACGGGCTCCCAGGTATCATGCCTAAATGCATTCCCCTTCGTCACCAAAAAAAAGGTTAGGTTAGGCTACACTCCCCACCACGGTTCAAGCCTTGTGGCATGGCGGTGGGGCTTAGTAGCCCGGGGTGAACCCAGGCGAAGCCAATTGAACCGAGGGGGATCTTTGCACCCCTCTTATAAGAAGAGGGGACCTAAGAGGAGGCGCTTCTGCGCTCGGGGCAAGAGGTGAGGATGGGAACCTCACTCTATTGCACTTTCCCAAAGTCGGTGGGGTTGTCATGTGGTGCGGGACAACCCCATCTGTAGAGGTGGCGTCGTCCCTTCGGGGACTGTCTAGCCGTCGACGTGCCTGATGTTTTGTTGTTCCGGGGCACCTCACCAAACACTCAAGGCACGGATGGCACGCGCTGTGGTTTTTGTTTTGTGCCGCGAGCCGAACACACCACCCAGGGCCGGTGAAGGGGCGTAAATGCGTTTCCCCGCGTCAACAAAAAAAAGTATTCGAGAGTTCGTTTTTATGAAGAAAAGGAAGTGCTGCGTCTTGTTTATTATTTCACGTTAACATGACAAGAAATTCCGCAATGATAATAATTTTACGGGACAACTAGCGTTCTATAAAAATTAACTAATTTTAAGTTTAATGTCTACGATGTCACGCCTCTAGGAATACTCCTCCCCCCTCCGCAGCCCTGCGGACATACACCATAAGTAGTAAAACTGTTTAAGACGCGTGTCTTATTAACAATACTATGTATTATAAATCGTTAAATATTGCGTGTAAGTAGGTAAACGTAATAGAAGCTCGCTTGTATTTTATTTTAATACACAATTTCTACACTTTTTGAAAACACACGATGTCACTTTCCTTCTTTTTATATTCATATGGCACAACGACATTCACCACGCCGGACCGGACTAAAGTCTAGACGTCCCAAAACATCTTTTGGTTTTATATCATTGGCAAAATTTATAAAACTTACGGATGCATGACTTCCATATTACGTGATTGATATTTCGAATAATAAGATATGACTACCTTTTAGGCTCAATAATTGACCGAAAATAACAATATTGAAGGTCCGTTGAAATCAGAAATTGGAAAGGCCGGAAAAGGCCTGGCACTGTGTTTTCTGAGTGGTCGACCAGATCTGCCGTATTCCGACACTCCCGTCACGAGGTGCTTGGGTTCAAATCGAGTGGTCACTTAAAAGTACTTTACATTGTTGGTACATGTTATTTATCATTATTTAAATACATTACGCAGAATGGACAATGTGGACGAGACAGGTGCCAGTACATTAACAAAGAATCAGACTAAAAACTGCTTTAAAACAAAATTAAATATTTTGATCAAAATTAAATATTTATATTTACTAATAAATAAGCCCGTAAAACCATTTACATGTATTTAGTTGATTTATAAGATTTATTTGTATATTTATTATTCTTAAAATAGCGAGTAGGCAAATATAAATTAGCTGTATTAAAATTTTGAAGAGAAAATAAACATGATTGGTTTTAGAAGTCCATAATTAATTGCTTAAAACAGTTCAATTCTTAAATATAATATCCTAATTGTATATATTTATTAGGTACATACACAGGTCCTATGTATTTATAAAATCATTTCATATTATATCACTATTCATTATTTATTAATATAACAAATTGTAAAATATCCTCAATCATTTTGTGACTTATTCTATAACATTTTTTTTTCTTATACATAAAATATATTATTTTGTTACGATAATTTGTATATTTGCAATAATGTGCCTTTGTTATATTGAAAACACATTCATCAAGGTTGACAAATAAAATTGTTCTACAATCCTCATGCACTAAGGAATTTAGAACGTAAAGAGGTACATAAAATGGCATCTTAAGATATTAACTATAAAGATCAAGAAATAGTATACAGGTACAATCATATCCATGACAGCTTTCACTATCGTTTACATGATTTTCTAGGAGAGAGGAGTTATTTCTTAGGAAATTATTAAAAAATAAACTGTTATAAAAAACTACAATTACAAAAATATGTGCCTGACTGAAAATATGTATAGTTATTTTGAAAATGACGAAGTAAATTATTATCATTGTCAACTGTAAATAAATTTTAATTTATGCAATATATATATACAAGAAAAAGGACACTGGAAAATAAAAAATAAATGTCACACATTATAGTTTCGGTAATTCGGATCTAATTTGATTTAATTATATTTTTTATATATTAAAATTCCTTTGATTACATCACTTTAATTGTCAGTTAAGATACTGATAAGATAACTGTCATGCATTTGACTTATGTATCATCGTACAGTTACGACCGGGAGGTACCTCTCACTCGCATGATATCGCAGTAAAATCACAGCTATGCTGTCGCGTTTCCTGTCATTTGTATGTAGCTTTGGTACATGTATGACCCATTAGAGGGAAGAAGGTAAGCAAAGCGACGATCTGCGAGGTGTCCATGGACGGCGAAAGTCATCAATAATAATACCTATAAAAACCAGTGCAATGTAATTAGACATCGTACTATCAACAATATAGAAAAGTTAATAATGAACAATTGTATGTATTTTCCTATAGCAGTAATCATTTGAACTTAAATCCCGATAAATTTAAAACGACTTTATAAAAGTCTTGCCATGTAAGACATTGCCAGAGGAAGAATTCCATAACGACTAACTTCTCTTTGGTTACTTGATTTATTTTTGTGTCAACAACGTCATTTGACTATGAAGTCTATCACCACTATAGCCCGCGGCTACGCTCGCATCGTTTAAGACAGTGTTACCACTACTATACCGTAATGGGCTCAGTTTAGTATTTATAATATAAATGCTTGTACCATCTTTCTGTCCTAAATATTTTCTTATTGTATGGGTATAACACTAGTTACTAAATTTGTACAACCTACTTTCATTTAGATGCCGATACAAATAGTCTAGAAGCAGCAGAATGTTCTACAGTGCAAATTACAAAAATCATATCACTTCAATTAATTCTAGTTGTAGAAAATGTAACACTTGTAGCACGTTACCATTACAAGGGCCTCAGGAACTGTACGCGCGGCCGCTTAGGGGCGAAGCACTCCATGTCGCTGCAGCTCTGGTCGTCGTCTTGCAGTTTCATCGGCGACACAGGACGCGACACGATGTCCGACTTGTCGTCCTCGTCCGACACGTACATTCGGGTCAAATCGGACGCCACCGAAGCAGTCTCGCAGACGCTGAACATACGAGTAATTGCGAAGTTATTTTATGTATGTTAGAAGTTACAACAGTTTACAAGACACGATGTTCGCATACTGGTTCATTATGTTTATTAACCATATTATTTTTCTTGTATTCGGGATCCAGTTACCGAAATTATAAGAAACTAATAACTCAAATCCTAGTGACCTAATTCAGACCCATCGACAACTACATGTTAATCGTTTTGTGAGTGGCTACTTAAATTCAAAATACTAGGCATCCCACTATCTAACAAGGAAATATATGCCTATTAAGTATATTTATTCGCAATTCTAAACAGTTAAAAAAACCGAGGAGTAGGTACGCGAGGTATTGCAGCCGATTTGGGCAGTAGGATATCTCGCAGATACGACACCACCAAAAAGTGACACCTATGCTGTCGCGTTTCGTAAAGTTTGTGAGTAGCTGGTGGCCCATTGAAGGGGGCAAGGCATCTGTACTACCATTATGTGGCTGCCTATGATATACATACACACATATACTGTAAAAAAACAAAGCTCCACTGACCTGTTGTTGTTGCACTCGAAGTCGGTCTGTTGGGCGTCGCCCTTGTCCTGCGAGCGCGGCGACAGGCAGGCGGGTGACGGACTGCGCGAGGCGCGGGACAGCTTCTCACACTTGAACTTCTCTGGGTTCTCCTTTGTCTCCACTACTGACCTGCGATACGAACGCTCATACAGACCGCCACGTCACACAACTATCGTGGAAATATTTAATCTAACCGCGTATACAATTGTATACGCGGTTAGATTAATATAATGCAGACCCAAAATAAAATCAATCAAAGAAAAATAAATCTATCTAATACTATGTTATCTTATTTTATTCCAATTCAAAATCAATAATTATTGAAAGATTTAGGCATCCTTTTTTTGGCGTATTTATGTATTTATTTATTTATATATCTATTTATTTATATATATTTTTATTATATATTTTATTACAACTTTTACACAGATTACTGTCCATTATAAAAGAATTAAGTTCTCCTAATTGCTTTCATAATTCGGGGAAGGCACAAGGAAGGTAAGTGCTTACAAAATTCAACAAAATCAACCTGTTTAAATATGATCACAGAAAATTATTAACGTAGCAATTAATTTTTTTTTTTATAAATATTTTTTTAAGTTAGGGCTATGACGAAATGATTGCAAGAGCGATTATATATTTAGACTACGCGAATCAAGGGTAGCGAATTACAATGTGGTTGCCTCTAGAGACGACTCACAACACATTTCCACATGTAGCTAATATGGTTAATAAACATGTTTTATGTAGCATTTATGTTTTCGCTACTTAAACATAAAAAAGAGTATATCTGTAAAGGTGTACTCGGTGTCGAAGAAATCTTTTCCTTTTGCTCGAGGTGGAGGACGGAATGAAGGTGGACGCTACCTGCCATCACCAAATGATAATAAAATAGCTTTTCTTTTCCGCCCGGGAACCTACATTTTCCTGCCAGGATGCTACGAATGCGACAAGCCGGCGCTGTTAAGTTATATTAACTGATTTAATATAAAAGGGCGAGTTTATGTTTCGAAAAATTAATGTTAAAATCTCTTAATTCTCTTATGTGTGCATTTTGATAGGTGTATTTACATGATCTGTATGGCTATTAATTTGATACACCGTATCATTATTGTGTTAGGTCTATAGAATACGCCACGTGTGAAACTTGCGTGTTAAATTCTATTTTATTGTAACAGAGCCTATTTGTTGCCTGATTTTAGTTGGCTCATGGAGCCAAGAGAATGGGACGGGATCTTATTGGTTGTGTTCCTTTTCAGAGCTCTACTCCTTTTTTAAATTGGGATTTAATGTGATGTCACAATAATCTTCAATTATTGAATTTGATGATTGAAGAACAATCCGTGAACAATTGGTGGATTGAACTTATAATTATATATAAAGAGGAACATCATCTGGGTTGCAGCCGGAGTCTCGGACAAATGTCAAGATAAGACCTCGCTCCCTCACTTTTCACTAACCATCATTAAAACTGGATTGATTCAATTTTTTATTTAACATTATTCTTGATTATGAATACGGAGGGACCCTCTTGTTTAATTGGTCATGATTAAGTAAATGTATTTGAAAGTGTGACTAAACCTGCAACAGATCTTTCGCCCTCAAAAGTGGTGATTTCCAGTATAGAATTTAATTGAATTGTGTAAGGATCTCCTCCTTTTATCTTGAAAATATGTACCTTGGCCCACGAGTGTTTTTGTTGGGCTCCAAATCTTATGTTCACCATAAAAATAAGATTTGGAGCCCAACTCACTTCATAATATATATGTCCCCGGGCTAAGAGTAGTTTTGTTTAGCCCCTCTACCTCGTGACAAAACTAAGTTAATGGATTCATTAAATATTCGTAGATTTGACAGGTGAACGTGTGTCGGGCCGACTAGTTTTACATAAATAGTAAACAGAATCTGGACTTACTTTTCTAAGTCCAAAGTAATTGTATATTCTTGAGACTTCTTAACCAAGTCTAACCAATTATGCTGTCTATTTGCATGAATTGAATTAAACGACGTTCCAGGCCTAAAAAATTTATAAAAAGTAAAATAAATAGATAAATAATTTGTTGAACTGCCATAACACATATAGTGTAGGCGACTAGTTCTTCAGTTTATAACCTTTATATGCGGATTATAGCATGTTTATAGAAAATTGATAGTTATTCCATATAATTATGATATCCATCCGTTAAGAACAAACCGTTACAGACTTGAATCACAATAGCACACCACAGCAAATAAGCGTACTGTTGCTGTATATTTGGGTTGATATTGTCTTATATTCTTTATAACTGGCTGTATCACGACAGTACAAAAAGCAACACCTACTTTCAATTTGGCGCCAATACATTGTAAACAAACAAGTAACAAGGTATATTTATATTTATTGGATTTTAATAATATAACGCACAGTAGTATCGACTCTAATCTGTAATTCAGGGGCACACGTATAGTGAGAACACTTTGAGCAAGCGCAAGTAAAGCAGAAAACCGTAGCCAGGAAATTTTGAACGCGCCGGGCCGATAGGGGCACGTGAACGCGTGTTATAAATAATAAATATTGTATATATAATAATTACATTGGCGTGAAGTTCAGTATGTTAGCAAAGTGTTTCTCCTTGTGCACTTGGTAGTAGTTCTCGGGTGTCGTCGACGGCGAGATCGGAATGTTGCGTGCTACAAGCGATGGGTTATAAGGCTCTCTGGACATCTGGACGCTGCTCTGAGATATATCGCTCAGGGAGAATTTCAGTTTTGCTAAAATAAACAAAAACCTTGTTAGTGGGAAAAAAATTAAAGAGCTGATGACAAATATGGTCAAATAAAAAGTAAGTACGTACAGGTGTCTATAGTCGAAATTTTACCCGCGACTTCGTATAAAAAGTCGGCCGTCCAAAAGTTGGGTATCCGAATAAACATTTTCCCAGTGTCGACAGGAATATAAAATCCCAGCTTATGAATGAATTGCAGAAATTTGAGGTCGCCGCATATGGCCGCCTGCTGGCAGTTCCACGGCACAAGCGGCACTGGTTGATTATAAACTAGAACAAGATAATTGAATTATACAATTATATCATTGTGCAGCAGTAGCATGCATGGTTAGCATGTTTGGCCGCATATTGTGAGGTCTCAGGTTCGAGCCCTGGTTGTGCCGAGTAAAATTTTCCTAACTTCGGATTGTTGGTTGGTGGTCTTACACCCCCGTTACTCAGAGAGCGCACAGCTTTAAACCCTCGCCACGCTTGATTCTCTCAGGTCGTGTTCACTGCCTTCCCTTCAGAATAGGGGAATGAGGAAATAACAGAGTGAAAAGCGTAAGCACTGTATACTGTAATATTACGTCCTAAGCGGTTTATAAGTCTCTATAGAGGTGGCCGCCGTAGGAGAAATTTGAAAAAAAAAAAAAAACGTAACATTATTAAGTTGAGTTATATGCATTTCCCTTTTCATTTTAAAGAAATAAATGTTGTTATATTGTCATTAAATTATTTTAAAAGAAAATGTCGTCACACATCCAACATGTTTTTTACGTTTTATCTAATTACACGTAAAGGGCAAAGAATACAATATCTAAATTATGTACACTGTCTCTGCAGTTCGGGAGATAGGTGAAAAATAATAATGGCTTTTGATTTTTTCCGTTTTGAAACTTTACACCTTCGCTAGTGAACAGTCGTAACAAATTATAGACTAAAACCTTCCATTATCATTATTCACGACACACACGAAAATGGTTACTATAGGGTACGTCCACAATCAACCCGGTACATCTCTACCCATCTGCGGGAAAAGAGGGGGGTCTGTCCCCCTATCGTCTCCCTAAACCTGAAGACACAAAAGTCTTCGCTAGTCAGTCGAACTGTTGAGGCTGGACAAGCGCCGCCAACCAGTAGTAGGTCCCTCCGAAAAAAAAAATTGAAACCTTCCACGGGAGTAGATTTCGAGAAAATAGAATGGCAATATTATGTATATACAATAAGATTATGTATACGATTAGGTAAACAGAACTCACTTAAGGCGTGGTAGGATACAGGAGAGACCACCGGCTTAGGCTCAAACGAATCAAACTTTGTACTCGTGTCCGTTGATTCGTCAAATGTCTTCAAAGATTTCTTTTCAATGCAGATTTTGGCATAGCACGTCTCCAGCAGTACTGTCTGTACCCAATCCAAGTATTTAGACTTCCCGTCCTGCGATAGCTGATCGCAGAGCTTCCCGATTTCGTTATCTCGCGGCTTCTTCTTCTCCTGTACGACTTGCGTACTCGACGCCGTGTCGCTCTTTATTAGGCTGTCGTACTCCTCCTTGTTGATGACGAACTGGTGAAATAATTCCTTTACAATTGATTCACTTTTTTTGACCACGCCGTCTTCTTTGAACAAATTTACTATTTCGCTTATAACGTTCGGCTTTGTTTTGCTCTGCATGTAATACCAACTTAACGACAACAGTTCATTTTCAGACCATCTGCAAATATATGTATTATTAATTATAAAAAAGAAGATTTTGCAAAGCCGAGATAAATCAAGCCGAGAAAAAGGCTTATTTCACAAATTAAATGCATGTTAAAATACGTGCCAATTAAACTTTAAATGACATGTAAAAGCAAATAGGGTTATAACATAATATATACTCACATGTCTTTAGGAATACTTCGGGACGAATTTATATTGTCTTGTGCCCCCATTTCCACATTGTCTGATGGCATGGAGAAGTCTTTGTGTTGTTTATTATCATCAAACTTCTCCGTGTCCAAGCGCATGTTATTGCTCAGGTAGAGCTTGTGGGGTTTCTTCACAAAAGTGTTGATTGCGTATTCGATGATGTCCGACCAATCCTTTAAAGAAAAATATATACAGCACCACAAGTTACAGGTTTGTTCCAATAAGAATATTTTGTTAGAGGCAGTCGGCCAGCGAAATGTAGTCCGCACGTTCGTGAACACGAAATCACTTAGAATTCACATAAAAACAGCGGGAAGTGATGCCATACAATCTGGATGGCATCACTTCGCGCTGTTTAATTAAACATTTAATGGATGGATTATATTAAGAAGAGCAACGCATCCTCACATCCTGTGCATGAGCGGATATCTGAGAAGGTAATCAGTTTCATATAATATATATGTACCAAATTTGTTATGAGATTTATGGACGTCATTTGATGACTACGACAGATCGAAAAGACCAACCGTTTCGCGTATGGGTGATCTTACATCGCATATCTCGAACTCGGACTGCCATATCTCGGTGAAGGTCTTGAGAATACGCGGCTGGAAGAGCGTGAACAGCCCGCCAAGCCCGGCCGCCACGTGGTGCATCATGGTAAACACGCAGTCGTTTACGAACTCGCCGTTACCCTCGTAGTCTTCTAGTAGTAGACCGTACTGCTGCATTATCTTCGGCGACGAGAACCTATAGTTTTTGCCTGGATTAATAAAAAATGCAAACCATACAAATGATTTTTTATACAAAATATCCAAAAAAGTGTTGTCAAGTGGCATTTCTAAATTTTGTCGTGTTGTTTTTAGGTTAGTACTTAAGTATAAAACATACATCATTCAGCTTTAAATTTATTGGAGATATAGTTGCAATTTGACCACCCGCTGACTTCGTTGGTATCGTGGCGGTTAGTCCGCGTGTTACACCAGAGGTCGCGGGTTCGAATCCCGATCCGAATCCGATCCGAAATAGGTCATGAATGTTTATATATTTATTGTATGTATTTCTATGATGATCTTAAATATATTTCCGTTGTCTAGGACATGTAACACAAATCCTCACGGTACTTGCCACAGGACTAGGCTAACGTGGTGTGATAAGTCCACAGATATTTAAAAAATGTATTCATTAATTTCCAAAACAAAAAACATTAGAAAATGGTTTCAAACATTCTTGGCAACTGGACCGACTGCGAAAAATACCGACTTTTACCATTTAAGTAAAGAATTGTCAACCAATTGATGATGCACAGCGAAAAAAATTTGTTTTCAGAGTACCAGAAAACGGATATCGTCAAAGTGTAAGTATACGCGACAGATTTAAAGGTGCAGTCATATCAGTATTGGTGGCTTTAAGTATGGGTAAGCAATATCAATTTGAATATAGTTTACCAAAACTAAACACATTGTCTCTTGAAAGACACGCGGTAAGCCATACTCCATACCAAGCATTGTTTTCTGTGAGGTCCCGGTGAGATCAATAAAAGCTGATGAAGGTACGGTAAGCACTTGAATTTAATTTTCAGCTCGAAGCATTACCAGGAATACTGGCCAATTTTAGGTCACTGAAAACAAAGTGAGTCCATTCATTTTATTCCATATATTTATTGTCTGCGGACCTTTCAGATCACATACGCTTTGGCACTGTGTTATGTATTACAAGTACTTGAGAACAGAAATATATTTGATATTCTTTTATAAATTTTGATTTTTTTTTGTAATCATTTCTTAAGCTTATGCCAATGTCACACATGTCCGCGATGGCTGTAAAGCTTTTGAAACGTCGAGATTGTAAAATACTTTAATAAAAAGCGAAAAAAATATGTAATAAAAACTTATATTATAGAAACACTTATAAAATATAACCATTCATGACCTAGGCGGGATTGCGTCCATACCAGCTTATGACATGCCTGTGCCAATTAGTCGTTGTATAATCTATTTGTTACTATGGGAAGAAAAAATCCCATTCCTTTTTTTAAAGAAATGCGCATATTGATCAATTCGAAATTTGTCGCAGGTGAAGATTGTATAGAGATGATGTGCAGATAGCTAATATTTTAATATAGTAGGCATTCGATTTTATTATTTTAATTAAATAAAGCGATACGCAAACTACCGCACGCACACATATGTGTCTTACACGTTCTATAATGAGTGATAAATAACAAAAAATAATGCTACTTTTATTTTTTTATGGAAACCTTCTACTTTCTCTAATTGGGACTGAATTTCGATCGCTGGATGATCACTAGTATGTAGTAATTCACCACGCGTACACTAAATGATTATGATAACTTACTGTTGAATGTGTGCCACCATCGTGATTGTCCCTTTATAGTCGGAAGATCTCATGACTGTATCCAGACACATTAGCAAAATGTGGTTAGTCACGATGACGTCCTTTAAAACAAAATCAAAGAGACTTAAATTATTAGGTTTATAGCAGTTTGGATACAATTTCGTCATGTCCGTATGTCATAGACCTTTTTCTCGGACATTATGGGTACTGTGGTATTTGAAGTTTAGAAGTTAGGTGTAGTTTATGAACCTCTACAAGATGATTTTTAAAAAAAAGAAAACACTAGAGGTCGCACGCCATGCACGTAACTGAGGGATGATTTTTTGTTACGAAACTAATCAGGATATACTAGCACGAACACCAGCAAGTTCAAGCTTTTTGAAAAGAATAGGGTATACGGTATCAAAAGCCTGCGCAAGGTGAAAGCTAATCCACAGACACGGTGAACCTTTATCGAGATGTATGTTTACAATATCTGTCTACTTGTGGATTTTCCCCAACTAAAGCCGAATTGAGAATTTGATAGAATGCTGTACTTTTCAAGATATTTCGAGATGTATCGTCGGTTAACAAAATTCTCCAAGGTTTTATAGAAAGAGCTCAGCAAGCACATCGGTATGTAACTGTACGGATCGTCTTCTAGTCCACCCTTATTCAGTGGAGTAACAACTGCAACCTTAGGTACAGTAATTTGACTCCATATCCATATGAACGCTAATGTTACATACATATTTTTCCATATTGTATAGTTTTTAAATGATTATTTACAAAATTTCGCACACACATTTCACCTAAATAAATAAATGTGTTATTAAATAAACATTAGTGTTGTCTAAATTAACAACCGTTTTGATTACTTATCTTCAGTATTGTATGGACAACCATTTCTTTAAAAAATATTTGTTACCTTTACGAGTGTTGAAATATACAAATTAGTTAAATTGTTGGAATATAGGAAACAACAGACCTGCAAATATTGTTTTGAATGGTACATGGGATTGTAGTGCCTCAACAACAACACCATGAGAGACCGCAGCTGGTCCGTCTCACACATCTGGTGCTGCAGCTTCACGAGTTCTTCCTTATCACTGTTGCATATGTGTGCCGCCTTTTTGAACACCTCAATAGCCTGCACGAACTCTCGGATCGCTGTCACAGCCTGAAATACACATTGTAACCAATAGATCATAGAACTACAGTAATGTTGAAACTGAGTTCCTTATCGCGGGATAGACGTACTGAGCGAAATTGAAGAAAGCGTAATGAGACTTCGATGATACTCGGCTTCTGCGCGCACCGCGCACCCACTACATGCACAACGCCTCGAGAGGCGACAGTAAGGGGCAGTTTCTCGGGTTACTATTACAGTAACAACTGACATGTTGATAGGTAGCTCTAAGTATCTCCTAAATGCTTGTGCTAACTTCTTTCGGTTACACTATCGATTTTTAATTGTTCCATTTAAACATCTGAATAAAATTGACCGGGTGGCAACGTCGCTTTTATCGTGTTACTATCGTCATTGTATACAATAATTTAGTTGAACTATTTCTTTTTCAAATGTCAGCCGTATTAAATGGCGCAAATGTCAGACTGTGTCATTGTTAAATTAGGAACTAAAACTACTACGAGCTATCAACTTAGATTTATTTATGTTTGACTTAGTTTGACAAATTCGTGAAATCGGAACGTGTAAAATCGAAATACAGACCATAAGTATGAAATATATACGCAGGGTTGCAACAGACTAATCATGACGACAATTAAAACCTTTGAACACCTGTGCTATGTGTGTGTAGCACGGTTAGATAGTGTTGCAGTCCTTAAATTATTGTGTGAAATATATTTTATAAGAAAATTTTCAATTTAACTTAATATTTCACCATATAAATTATGACTGTACAAGCAGATGTATGTATGGTCCCCGGTCTCTATCTATTTCAAGCTGTTGCATTGTTGTTATCGGTTTACACAACTTGCCCTTGGAAACTATTTTTTGTTGACGCGACCCTGGTTGGCGTCCAGATGTGTGTGGGGCTCGCGGCACATCCGAATACCCACAAAAACCACCTCGAGTGCCATCAGTGCCGCCTTTGGTGAAGTAGCCCCGGAACAACAATTCATCAGGGCACCTCGACGGCTAGTCAGCCCCCTAAGGGACAAACGCCACCTCCACAGATGGGGTTGTCGCGCACCACGGACAACCCCACCAACTTAGGGGCAGTGCAATGAGGTGAGGTTCCCATCCTCGCCCATTGCCCCATCCGCAAAAGCACCGCCTCCTCTTGCTCTTTTGTACCCTCTTCTTATACGAGAAATACAAAGAGCACCCGCCTACTCGGTTCAATTGGCTTCGGCCAAGGTGTGTTAACCTGTATCTTACATTAATAAACTAATTAATACCAAAGCATAGCTGATCAGACTTAATGAAACATTTCAATATTGTGACAACTTACTAAATGCAGTCTCCGCACGCAAGGTCTCAGATCTTTGCCGTCCATCTTCACCGTCAACTCAAACTGTTCACACAAATTGACGCCCTCTGCCGTCAGATAGGAAATGATATCGAAGGACAATACGTTGCAGACATGCTCCAGGTCCAACTCGATTTGCGTGGCAAACTTCAGGAAGTACGTGACTAGCCAGAAGAAGTGCGACGTGTCTATCTCGAGTTCCACGTTTGTTAATATTTGAGCGTGAAGAGTCTTAATTAAAGAATTGTAGCCTTTCAGAAGGAAGTCCACCGTGAATTCCTTTAATACATTCGATATGTCATCGTCTGTGGGAGTGTTTTGCGTGAGCCCCTTAGAATTAATTCTAAAATAGGAATCACAAGTTCATCAATATATTCATTCATCACTAGTGCAGCTAAACTAGTCGCATTAGTCTCATCGCACGAATCTGATGAGATGTTTCTGGTCCGTACGAAAAGAACAAATATTGACAAAAGTGAGACTGTCACACTAAAAAACACATTTTAACTTTCATTTGCTGAATTGTACAAAATTCCATGTCATACTAAGATCCAGTTTCGTAGCCTTATCGTATAAAGATAACAAGTTTCGTTGGCGTTTAGCATGGTTGCTAATACACTCTTTTCTGTGTCATGTACAACACAGCGAGACTAATTTGTTGAACAAGTTTTTGCCTTCATATTTGCCTTCGTTGTACTGTTGTTTTCTAGCACAAATCTACCAGCGGAACCAGGTAATTTTATTACATAATACTGCAACTGGTGTGAACTGAGTATTGACAGCTACGCTGTCGCGTCTCGTGTGAGTTTCTAGTGGCCCATTGGAGGAAAGGCAAAAGGAGGGCAACACGCCTGCACAACAATTATGCGGATGTCTACGGACGTCTATAGTCAACAAAAGATTCCGGCACCTTAAACCATTTAAAAGAGAAACATATTTTTATGTATGTATAATTATTATAAGCCAACACGAATAGCACTTACATATTTAACTTGCTCCTCTTCACAATCTTTTTTCTCTTACGCTCCTGTATGGTTGTGTTTGGTGCACGCTCCTTTTTGTTTATCCTTGGCTTAGAATTGTGCGGCTTCTTTGCACGCAACTCCTCTTCGTTACTAGAGGTAGTGGTTGTTGTTCCTTGGTTCTCAATTCGATTCACATATTCAATATTACTCTTATTTCTTTTGATTTTCTCATTAGCTGCGGTGGCCGACATATCCTACAAGGAAATTGTAGTTATTGCTTCTAGTATTAGATTACATTTGCCAAGTATTTGCCAATCATGTACTGACCTAAATACAATTTAGTATTTAGGTCAGTATATAATTGAATTTAAAATTACGATTTTACAGAAGGTATTCGAGAATTTATTACAAATATATTTTACATACAAACATCTATCACGCCGCGCTGGAACCAGGTGGCAATTATGAGTAATTATTTACAATGATATTCACTGACGTAAGTATTTGCGTTTAAATTTTCACTACAGAGCGAAAAAAAATATACGATGTCCCCGTGTACGTAAAACTTGTTGTGCCCCGCGTGTTCATTCGCACAACAGCTGCCAATCCATTACTTTTTTCAAAATAAAAAGATTTTTATATTTTAGCAGTAGCTTTAATCTAAACGTTGTTCCGTTCAATAATTTGTGCGAGAAAAAAAAAAGAGAAAAATAACAAACACACATATAAACTTTCATAGATGTTTACCTGATCTTACTACTAAAATTTATTTCATAGTTCCCTAAATGTAAGAAAAAGTATGTTTTTTTAAATAATAATTATATATATATTTCATAATTACACGCCGCGAGATATAAATCTCAAATAAATTTTGTTGTGTATTCTAGTAAGTAGTAGGAAGAAGCAGTAACCATGCTAGGAAGGGGAAGTGCCATGCTTGGAAGAGGTAGTACCATGCTGCATAGGACGTAGTGCCATGCATGCATGGTGTATGACACTACATTCTCCTATGCAACAGGATTGGGCCGGCACGACCGGGTAAGTACCTCTCACTCACTTGATACCCGCGTAAAGTGACAGCATCGCTGTCGCATTTAGTACGGTTGAGGGCAGGGAGGGGGGAGTATGGGGGCGACGCATCTGCGTAACAATCATGCGAATGTCCATGGGCGTCGGTAGTCATCAAAGGGATCAGACTTATCGTTTGCCCCCTTATGCTATAAAAAACATAGTAATGTTTTACTTTTTTTTAACTTTATTTACTTACGCAAGTACATGCCTCTTTGCCGTTATTACAATTTTCACTACTAGAATATACAGCCTTATCTTTATTTTCTGGAGTTTTGCATTGTGTTTCATTACTAATTGTATTTACATGCTGTATTTCATTACTTATTACATCATTCTTTTGCTTCTCGTTATTATTGTCTTTGCTTTTTGATGCGTCTCGGCAAGGTCTATTGGAGATCAAATCTTCATCACTTTGTCCGCTATTGACGGCATCTGAGGACTCTGAGGTTGGATCCGATGTCAAAATAGGCGAAGAAAAATCACTACCTGTAAAAAAACATACACATTTCATCCACATGCACTGACAAGACGCATTAGTAACATTACGAGTACACTCACCTGTCAGCAGTGGCATGACATGATATAATGATGATATCTAACTGGCTATATACAATCTCTAACACGAAACGTGGTGCCAATGTAGAAAGAACAAAATGTTACGTAGTGCGGTACCCAAAGCGTAAAACTGCAGACGTACAACTACAGGCAATTGTACAGAATGAAATTAAATAGTTGAAGCAGAATTTCTCTTTTTGGCTGTAAATGTTTAATCAAAACGGTTTTGTTCTTAAAATACGGTGAGATGACTCATTCGATTATAGAATATCACATTGGTAAAAGAATCGCTATTTAAAGCAAAACTTATTTTTGAATCATTTGTTTTTTCATTGTTGATACAAAAAAAAAGTGCATATAAACACTTCGGTAATCTTTGTAATTTATAGTCTAAAAATTATTTTACATAACCATCCGGCTTCATTCGTTGTAGTTGTAATCCGCAGTACCTCCACAGGCGCCAGTAGCGTATTGTTAGTAAATATTTATATTATGCATGATAATATTTTTATGAACGCTGTTCATACCCTGAGTTACCATTTCTACTAATTCTTGTCCAGCTTGCAGTGTTGTCAGCTAACATATTTCAACGAACGTTATGAGTAGTAATAAAATATTTAATTACCATTTCTACTAATTCTTGTTCAGCTTGCAGTGTTGTCAGCTAACATATTTCAACGAACGTTAGGAGTATTAATAAAATATTTAATTACTATTTCTACTAATTCTTATCCAGCTTGCAGTGTTGTCAGCTAACATATTTCAACGAACGTTATGAGTAGTAACAAAATATTTAATAAGATAACATATTTTTGTGATGTTTACCTCTATTTTGTGGCGACGTATTGCTTTCGTTATCTTCGGAACTTTCTGACAAGGACGTCTCGAGCCATATATTGAGTAGCTTGTGTAACGTAGTAACATGCTGGTCTTTATATAGAAGTGCTATCAACTGCACCATAGTCACCGCCCAGTGTACCTGTAATTTACACAAAATACAAACACACACTTTGACCCTCAAAAAATGGTACAACTCCTGTAAATTCATTCATTACTCTCATATTAATTAGTCTCACTTAACTGTGTTTAGAGTTTATAAGCACAAAATAATATTAAAATTATAGATTATACAAATTGATTATACAGAATGTCGCACGGCTAGGTTATGCAATATAGAAAAGAAGTACCTACCGTAAAAATTATAGGTTTGACTGAAAGGAAACCTCATTTATTCAGTGAAATGTTCATCACACGAGTAAAAATAACACCCGTAGCTTTATAATTACGATCGAAAGGTGCCATTATAAGGATTACTTTAGACTAGATTACACGCTATCAGAAATAAAAGGAAGTTCCCGTCCATGTCGCGTAGCCGTGGAACACCTGTAGGTGTTGATAGTTCCGATGTTGTAAGAGAATAAACATGAAGTTTAACATAAAACTGCAATATGTATACATAAATTTTTAAACTCACGAACAGCCATTCGATATCTTTACCAACAATAATACACGTCTTAAGAATATTGCATGAAGCGGTCACATTAGATTCGTTTGTAACGTTTTTAGAGTGTCCGATTTATTTTTCATATATTCAATACGAGTGTAGTATGATATAGTATAGCAATATTCTCGTTATCCAATTTAATCCAATTTGTGCAAATTATTTTAAATGCCCAGAATATCTCATACCTTCGGTCCGATTATCTAAAATGATAAAAATTAGGGCACCAGTAAATCAAACATCTTTGAAATGCGACTTACCGCATCAGGTATTTTTATTAATTTGAGCAGCACTTTGTCTATATTTTGACTAAACAAATTCCACAATATTCGATTCTGCACGGCATGTGGTCCATTGCAGCTAGAAGATATGACGTTCGTTTCTTCCGGTATATGTAGAACATTCCGCAAGAACAAGAGGGTGTTACAAATGTTAGCACGTTGATCTATAGACAGTTTCGCACTCTGACCAAACTCTGTGTTTTTCTTTAAAAAATCAATAATAACTTTTGTAACACGGTGATCAGTTAGGGCTGTTTTCGTTGAAGCTAGCAAGCTATTTATTTCAAATATACTATGCTTTCCAAATTCAGTTTT
Source organism: Eumaeus atala (assembly GCA_017140195.1). Lineage (NCBI taxonomy): Eukaryota > Metazoa > Arthropoda > Insecta > Lepidoptera > Lycaenidae > Eumaeus > Eumaeus atala. The sequence continues at coordinate 243,885 of JAFELO010000109.1, forward strand.
GACGGTGGCCTCTAAAGACAACAAACATTCGACAGGTATTGTTAAATTAACAAATATTGTGATCAACAATTCAATGGTTTTCTCATCTTTGGTATGAATTAACAAAGGAATAAGATCCTTTTTAATGTTTTGTCCAAAACTAATGCTTCTGCGATATGTGCGCTGGAATTTATCTTCTGTTAAGATATTGTGCAAAATCATTTGCAGCACCGCTGTAAATATAAATAAATAATGATAGCGAAGGTCACATTTACACTTATTATATAGACAAATTAAAACACATTCAACATGATATACAAAATAACCCTCCCTTACATTGAAAATTGGGGTAAAAAACTAACAACACTACCTGTAAAATATGAGTAATAAAAACATTCATGATATGATGTTCATGAGCGAGCCAATTGATGAGATACCCGGGCTTGCTTTGTGCATTTCATACTAAATGTTTAGTATCATCAAGTGCACTTCGTTACAACTACTTTGACCATTATTTGTTATAGTTAAGTCAAGAGCCGATGGTCCGCGACGAGCGTGGGTACAAACTTGGGTTAGGGCACCTACGTAATTATGCAATGTGAATTTGAAAGATTGAAAATGTAGCTTAGTCAATGTGGCTTAGTAAAGCTTGGGAGCGAGGGACTTCTTACATATATGTGTGATAGTAAATATACTACGAACTATTAGTTCAGATTCTTTCTAAAAGTCAAACAAGCAAATTAATTAAAAACAAGACATAGAAAGGCTCAAGCACCGTTCCCACTTCAATTGGCTCTGTCATTAACATTGAATACATCTGTGTATGATTATTATAGTAAGCTAGGAGACGGCTTCCTTTGAGAACGTTCTATTATTATAGAATATGTTATTGAGCAGCAAGAGCTTTGTTATCCTATACCAGTCTTATATAGGTCTACCTTCTTTATCTGTGTAATTGGATAAGTCTATGAATATACAAACATTTAAAAAAATCTACACGTACCATTACAGTTTTCATTTATGTGATATCCATCAGGATGTGCGTATCCGAGATTACTGAAGGAACTGTGAATCTGTGGACTCCGGAGCACCCATGCCATCGTTTTATCTGTAAGCACAGATAAAAGGCCAATAAATATGTGTGAACTTGTGTGCGCTTATTTTTTTGAATACAATATAATGAACTACCTTCGGATACAAAGGTACACCAAAATACAACATAGCTCATAATACTGCGCTTGGTTATTAGTATATGAGCTAAAGGCAGTAGGTGATGACTGCCTGGAATCCACAATAGAGCAGTCTTAAAAAGAATATTCGGCTGTGAGTTGTGACGTGTGCCACACGTTTGCTCGCGACTGCATGTGCTTGACAAGTAATGGTATATGGGACGCTGTTACCAGTCATTACTTATCAACTTAATGCTCTACGACTTAATTCTAACGTTTGTACGTGTATTACAACGCAAACTTAGGCAGATAGATACACTTCGGGCTACCGTTATGGACCTTTTCGGAATCTGTACACTTAATATATCCATAGTTTAATCTATGCACAAAATATTTTTTATACCTACTATAATATTGTGGTTTTTCCTTATAGTATATGGGGACGAACGAGCAGTCCGTTTTTTGAAGCGAAACTTCTTTACGCAAGTTTGGCGAGTCAGTACTCATACATTTGTGACGAGAGCGTTGCAAAAACGAGGCCAAGGGAAATTTAGGTGATAAGATAGTGAAGATATAAAGAGAGATGATTTTCCCCTCCAATGGTCCACCGCAAAACTCACAACCGCACGAAGCACAAAAACAAAGCTATCACTTTACAGCGGTATCAAGTCAGCAATAGTACCTTCCCGGCTGTGCCGGCACTATTCGGCCGCCATAAAGCATGACACTACCTCTTACTATTATTCAAGCAAAACTGTGCTGTTAGTCTGAGGGCATGGCAAACCAAAAAAACATTTTAACCCCACAGTATATACATAGGAATGGCAAAGTTATATTTGCAGTAAAGCATAAGTCGGTTAAGCTGTACAATTATGTAAAATATAACAATAATGGAAGAATAGAACAGAAAATGGAATAGTAGAGACTTGTAAGAGATAGTGATGTGTCGCATTCGAGCCCAACGGGGCGGGCACGACTTACTTATGATATTGCCGTAGTGACAGCTATGCTGTTGCGTTTCTATGCTATGTCATGCCTCCATTACATGAATCCCCATCTAATAACTAGTTTAAAGTGATCCAATTACCGACGCCCCTAGATATGCGCATATTTTATTGCTACTATTATCTAGATGGCTGAAATTAGGCACAGAGGGAGGACTTAGTGCCTATAAAACAAAAGTTATCAAAACCAGGATCATAGAAAATCTGGAGCACCTAATGGCTCCGAGGAGAAATTGTAATAGACTAATCAAACAAAATAAAATTCTCGACAAGCTATGTTCCTAATGTATATATTTTGTGTGGTAGCCAATTCTTTAAAAAAAGGAAGATCTGGAGTATTTCATAATAAAAATGGGAGAGAGGTATTTAAAACTAGAACCTGGCGTATTTAATATAATTAAAAAACACATTAGGTACTTCAATAAAATAACATATGCTGAGAATGGTGAAAGTGGAAATAGGCTAAGTTTGCAGTTGAGATTTCTTTCAAAAAAATCATGTATAAAGAGCCTGTAAAAAAGCTTGCCCAGTCTATATTATTAAAGCAATCGTAGTAAAGAACCTTAAGATTTGGCGTGGCTTTGCTTAAGGATTTAGTTACCCTTTATAGAGAAACAAGAAGCTCTATCGAGACTTGGCTTGGGATATCCCACCAAAACGGCCTTTAAAAAACTAGCAAAAAGTTTGAGCGATAAAATAATTAGTTTCTACTTTTTGCGCTGACACGTGACAATAATGAATAATGACAAGTGGATTTGTAGGTTAATATGAATGGGACATTTCACAGAAAATAGAAAGATCTTATTACTAACGGAACACATATTAGTTAAATTTATTTGGTCTGCATTTAGAAAAACGAACAGAAATTGATTTTTCGGTATGATCGATTCCGTGGCCACAAACCGATGTCCCACCGCACAGTACAGTTACAATTTCTACCGTCCATATGTTATAGTACAAATTAAGTTTAGATGTAATTTTAAGTACATGTTGTAGTATATTTAATCATTTTTTGACATAGCCAAAAACGATCGATCTTGCCTATGGTATGGGATTTGGGTAGACATTTCTATTGACAGCGGAAAAGTTGAAGGTCACCCAAATATTTACACAAGTAGTATTTCTTGCTATTCAGAATCTATTGTAATTTGTCTCTTTAATCATTGTATTATTATGTTACACTAAAATAGGAAGTTTCAGGTCTAAACAAGTGGAGTTGGTTTCTTAGGGGCAGTCCCCTAAGAAACAGTCAGTACTGGCCGTCGAGGTGCCCTGATGATTTGTTGTTCCGAGGCACCTCATTACGGCGGCACTGATGGCACTTGCGATGGTTTTAGTAGGTATTCGGCACCGTGGTGTGCAGCGAGCGCCACGCATGTAAAATGTGGTGTTTGCCGTGTCGTGTGTGTTGTAATGCTGTTGGCCAGATATATTCAAGGCCCGTATAATGCACAAGATGAGCTGTTTCCGCTTGCGCAGCATCCAACCCTAAAAAAGATATATACCACTAAAAAGATTTGTTCAGGCCTCAGGGCCGTTCACCGTATCACACTAATCCGACATACAATTGCTGTCGTAATAATGGATGTTTTCATAGCAGACAAGAAACGTGCGGTGGTGCATGTAAAGAATAGAGAAAATTTCCATATTAAAATGTTCATTAAATTATCAATTCAATTCGAAAATTAAATTTATGTCAATTGTACATCCACAACTTAACATAAAGTTCATTGTTTTTCATTATTGTTATCAAAACTTTGAAAATGTTAACAATGAATACGAAGACCTCCCAGAAGACAAAAAGTCTTCCGTAATCAGTCGAACTGTTAGGGCTGGCCAAGTGCCGCCAATCAGTAGTAGGTCCCTCCGAAAAAAAAAAAAAAAACGAAGACCTCTGAATTTCAGATTATGTGTAGCTACAAATAAAGAAAACGTGAGCATTCATAACAATTAATGCGGTGCCTACAACGTAGCCTTCGTAAGCTCGCACAAGCGCACGTGGGCGCAGCCGACGAGTGGCGATGTAATAATAGTAGGTCACGCGAAACGCGTGTTCGCTACACGTGACAGTGTCAAAGGCTCGCTCGAACGTAGTTCGAAGCTGTATTTTTCAATTCGCGTTTATTTATTAAGGTGTAAAGCTTTAATAAATAATACTGATAATTTTTATTTAAAAATAAAACTTCATTACGTACGCTTGACTTGAGGAATAAGCTTGACCATAGCGTTACGGAAACGAGGCCAACGGAAGTTGAGATATAAGTTAGTGAAGTTAGAAAGGGAAGAGATTTACACGGAAATAGAATTGGGAGAGAGAGTTACGTTTCTGTAGGGAGTTACGTTTCCTAATATTTTTTTGTATAACTTTACTACATCTTTGCATAACTTTTTAAAACTTACACTTTTACGTTGATAATAATAAGGCGGCATATGGATATATGGCCAATTTTGGAGTATATTCCATACGAATCATTTAAGAGGAATACAAAAATAGGTACTGGACAACCGTCTACTAGATCTGTATGTTTTTCTTTGTACGTTTGTTATGCGGTTACGTAGTCAATTATGGACTGATTTTGAAAATTATTTTTTTGGTTTAAGAGGTTGAAATGATCTCATCCCCATGAGATCTGGTGAAGGGCAATTCTTTCAATTTTATATGCACATGCGAGTTTTTTCCTCAACTTTCTAATGTTAATTGAATATTTGCCTGATAGTCATCATCTCATATCACTGCGCTGATGATGTAAGATACAGGTCTTAAAGAGATTGGCAATTAACAAATTGTCAAAATTCTTTTCGTAAGGGTATAATAAGTGGTTCCACCGCCATCAAGTCGGAATTTGATGAGGGGATCCCGGGATCGAGGGAAGTCCTAAAAATTTATATGCATACAAGTGTTTTTCATATACTTTCTTCGCTTAGCCGGACACTTACATATGCTCGTCGTTTTCTTATGACCTGAGCTGGTGATGGAAGGTATATCTACTTGGTAAATTTAGGGGACGATTGATAATTGCAAATTTATTTTAAAATTCCTTTTTAGGGTTCGTAGCCAAATACCAAAAACGTAACATTTGTAGTTTCCTCATGTGCGTTTATCCGTCCGCTTGTCACACGTAAAAACTCAATGACTATGCTTTTGAAAAATATACAGCAGCAAAAGAAATCCAACATGACATGTGGGGTGTCATAAAATAGGTCTATTATGCTAACATTTTGCTAGATATTGGCTCCTAATGTGGCCAAAAGTGTGTGTGTGTGTCCTCTAGCTTTTAATCTATCTAGGGGAAAAAATTGGGATTATTGCATGTAACAGAAACGAAAACTGCTTAAAACAAAATCGTTTGATTTATCGGGTTGAGAGATATTCTTATTTTTGGTTTGCTGTTACGGAACCCTTCATAGACGAGTCCGACGCGCTCTTGGGCGGTTTTATTTATTCGAAAGATTGCATTTAATCTCGTTATCAACATTGTAATTGCGGAATTGCATCGGAAGTAAAGAAAGCAACTTTTTAGAAAAATACTTAATCAAACCGGCTCCAAAAAACAAAAAATGTATTTACTGAATAAGTTTAATTGAATATTTAATTTATCCACATTGATACATAACCCCTAAAAGAGTTGTAGGTAAGACGAAGACGCGTTTTGTTAGTTACTCGAGCGTGTCAGGAAAACAACTTGTTTGTTCTCCACCAAGAAGGTGTGTTCTTTAACATGGAAAAGATGTACAGATAGGTCAGCCCGTAACATTTATAAATATTTTATTTCATTTATTTTTCGTAAGAGTAAGAGTAAGGTATTGCCATTTAACATGCTTCATTGCAGGCGAACTAGGCCGGCACGACCGGGAATCTCTCGCTCAAGTGATACCGTCGTGAAATAACAACTATTGTATTGGAATTTGTGCGAAGGGAGAAGAGAAGGAGTCCAACGCATCTGTATGAAAACTCTCATTATACAAAAAAATACAGATGCGTTTTTAGAGAACTGAATTATGTTCTCAACTCTTCAATAGCATGGGATGAACCAAGACGAAGCCAATTGAACTGAGGTGGCTGCTCGTTGTACCCCTCCTACAAGACGAGAGGATTAAAGAGCAGGTTGTGAATGCGCTCTTTCCGCACGAGGCAAGACACGAGGATGAGAACCTCACAAGGAGGCGTCACGAGGACAGCTAGGTGCTCTGATGAATTGTAATTCCGGGGTGCCTCACCAAGGCAGCACTGCTGGCCCTCGCGCTAGTTTTTGTAGGCATTCCGCACTATAATATGACGCGAGCCCCACACACAACTAGACCCCTACCCCGGGTCAGTGAAGGAGCATAAATGCGTTTCCCTGCGTCAACAAAAAAAAGATATCACAAATCTGGCATAACACTATGAGAAAAAGTCATACCGACCAATTAGCCTACTACTCTCTCAAAACCTTAGAAAATCTGTTGCTGCAGAGGTTGGCTCCAGTTCTTATGGAACATGAAATAATATCTGATCATCAGTTTGGCTTTAGACCCCGACATGGAACAGTGGAACAGGCCCTCAAAAACAATGAGGAAGTGCATACAATAGAAAATAAGGAATACAGCTTGTAGGCTTTCTTAATTTTTCCTAATTAATATACAACAGGCCATTGACCAAGTGTGGTACAAAAACAAAACAGATCCCACACTTTTTTTTTTCACCCATCCAAGTCGCATCTCTCTTAGAGGATATACTATGTCAAAGAGGCAGGAGAAGTTTCCGACTTCTATACAATACATGCTAGCCCAAACTATACATGCTCTATATGGCTGATTTTCCTTTAACACCTGTTATCACTATAGCCACCTACGCAGATGCAACAGCAATTCTATCTATTCACACGTTCCCTAAGCAAGCATTGGATATGCTACAGGTTGGCTTAGACATGGTGCACAAATGGCTACAGAAGTGAAGAATAAAAGCCAACGACACTGTGTCAGCTCAAGTCACTTTTGCCCTATGGCAGAACAAACTTGTCGAAAATGCTTTACCCAACACCCACAATGTTAAATGCTTAGGCTTACGTCTGGATTGTCACCTGACCTGAAAGAACCACATTAGAGCCAAAGTAGAAGAAATGTCCATTAAACACCAAACCCATTATTGTGTGAAGAGGCTCCTGAGTTTCTTCTGACTCTTCTGAGGCATAACATTTTTGAACTGAGAACTTAAACTAGAGCTACATTGAGAGTCTTGCTGGAGGCGTGCTCTACCTCCATAATGATCAATAACAACACATCTACTTATAGTCAAGACGGTCTGAATGCAGATCAAAAAGAATTGGTAATTTCATTTATCTGAGAATTCAATTTGAATAAGAAAACCCTACCTACCCCTAACCATATTATGACATAGATGACAGTCATATTAAGCAGGAAACTATCACAAGCTGATAAAAAGTAAAGTCAAAGCTCAAAAGTGTATATAGATAACAATAACATCACCTTTGTGACATAGTATATTATTTTTATTCAAACTTGTTTGCCTACACCCACAGATGAATTTCCTCGAGAACTGGTTGAAGTGAAATTTCTTTCAAAACAACTATTTTTCTGACACAGCAAATGTAATACCCC
>JAFELO010000109.1:251647-270796 GCA_017140195.1 Eumaeus atala
CCCCCCCCCGTATTACAATTATTGATGATACACTGCAGAAAACTTCCCTGGACTTTTGAATGTAGTTTATAATACCATTCGCTAGTTACTTGAAGTTCTACTTATATGTGTCCCATCTAGTTGTCTCAACTAAATCCAAAAATAGCTTCTTAAATCACAAAATAAGGTGGCAAGACGGGGGAAAACTGTTAAAAATTATGGGCTTGCAAGTTTGGACAATCAGCTGTACCTACAAACACGAAGTGACAAAGAGAAGCCTGTTTATATATTACATAAAAAAGAAACCAAAGTATGAGTACAACTAAGATAAATTTGATTCTCATTAAAAGAACAAAATTATTTCTGTCATAACAAAATAATAATAAATCATAACAATTCTATGTTAATTTATGCCATTAAGAATAATTAGAATTTACCTTTACGTAAAATTAAAGATGCTACAGTAAACGGATATTAATCTGGAACTACTAATATCATCAAACACTACACTTTAACAAAATCTAGAAAACAGAGTAGCTAAAATTCACTTGAGATTAAGAATAGAGATCTTGGAGCAGTAAAAACATCAATTTTACGTCATTTTCATACTTCGACTGAATTCAAGTAAATAAATGAACTGTCAATCAGCTATCAAGTAATACATTTGACTTATCAAAATGACATTATAGTTTTTAAAAGTCTGTAAAATAGGCATAGGGATATCTATACTATGGCTCTGCAATAAGGAATGCAATAACGTGCAGAAGGAAGTCAACATTTCCTTACTTTTTCGGGCTCAAACAACTTTTTATTATAGGTTCCTCATTGTGGAATTAAAAATTTTAAATGACCTATTAACATATTTTGTATTTTAAATATGTATTTCTATATAATCTCTATTCTCTATGGTGAAACTAATACGTACGAATTGTTTGTGAAATATGGATGATGGTTATTGTTTTGATGAACACGTTTTCTACTTGGTGCTATTAATACAGATTTTAGTTTAATTTGCAATTATCAATTTATAATGACTTTCGATTTTCGAGAATTTGATAAAGACGCTTCAGACGACAGTTCAAGTGATGATAGTGAAGAATACAATGAAACATTTGACTTAATGTCTGAAAGTGGTAAATATTAATATTATTTTCTAAATATGATATATTTATATTTCATAATGTAAGGGCCCGGTTAAATCCTAGGTATGTCGATTTTTGATTCAATATTTTTGTACTATTTTTAAAACCACTAATCGGCCAGTAGTCATTAGCTAACTTAGTATTAAGTTAAGATAAGCCCTCCTCGTATCTATTTGGGAAAATAATGTACTTCATACTTGAATAAAATAACTTCGATTCGATAGATAAGAGAAAGGTAATTTTTTTTAATTCATATGAAGCAATTCCTGGCTATGGCATTTATAAGTAAACTAGTAGGTACTTACTATTTGTATTTTCTTAATAATCTACATAGGTAATAATAAAAATAATATTGAAAAACGATATTAAATATAAGATTTAATTTTCAGATGAAGAAAATATTCAAAACAGTGCTTACATCCATAATGATGAAAGTACAAATTCAGAAAGTGATGACGATGAAGTTGTTAAAGCTATTAAAGAAGAAAAGACAAAGCCAAGAGATCATCCTCCAACAATAAAATCAGAGGACTTCATTGTTGATATTTCATTTCATCCTTCAAGAAATTTAATTGCCTTAGCAAGCATTGTTGGGGATGTATTATTATATGAGTATAATAACGAGGAATGCAATCTAGTCAATAATTTAGAACTACATCTAAAGGCTTGTAGAGATGTGGAATATGATGATGATGGATTAACTATGTATACTACAGCTAAGGTATTCCTGATACACTACTAAAATAATTATTGTTAATATCAATAACCACAAGCACAAATCTGATTTATTGACTTTTGTAACAATAACATGAAACATTTTATGTTAGAATTTGTGATGTATATTTAGTGTGCCAAAGAAAACTGCAATATGGTATGGTATATATTATGCATCTCCATCCATAAAGAGCTTCTGACGCTGTGTGTGAAAATAAGCAGTTTAATATTGATGTCTTAAGTTTACGCAAATGTTAGTCATTACTATAAAACTACTTTTATGGATTTTATCACAGTTTATTTAATTATTTATCTAGCCCGACATTTCAGAAGTTTTACAGCAACCGTGGTCATGGGTGGACTGAGATGATAGATGTCCTGATGTACCAAGTTTTTAAAAGTATCTGTATTGTTTGCGTTAATCGTAACAACTAAAATTATAATTCTTCAGACACTTTTAACAATTTGGTACATCATGACATCTGTCATCTTAGTCCACCCATGACATAAAAATCCGTACAAATGGTTTTATTGTAACAGTTTAACATCATTTTCATGAATACATAAAAGCAAATCAACTCTATCACTTTTTCTGATAAATTTGCTTTATCTGTAAACTAATAAATTTTGGTTACTTTGAAGGTCCAAAAAACGTGCATTATTTAAATAAGTATAGTTTAGAACAATATATTAATTCTTTATCATTTACTACTTTTAAGGACAAAACAATAATGGCTACAGATGTTGAAACTGGTAAATTAAAACAATGTTATGAAAAAGCTCATGAAGTACCTGTTTACACATTACTTACTCTTGATAATAATAAAATAGTATCAGGTGAGTAATAATTCTTAAGTAATTATATTATCATCAGCAACAATAGAGTTTAATTATTAGGGGATAAGGGGAAGAGCACTTCTAATGACTCCAGTATTGAGGTTAATTGGAACAATTAATGAGTAAGTAAAAAAATACTTCCTGTTGTTGTATTTTTTTAATGCATATTAATTACATTATATATTTATATCTTCACACTAGTTCAATTATGGGGTAAGCCTCAGCCTTGAGAGAACTGAGTGCCACATATCACAATATTGACTTACCTGTACATACAAACATGCAGGAAGAAACTTGACACCACCTTACAATTCCCGATCAATCTGATCATTGTATTTCAGTATTGGTCTTAACTGGTACCTACATCCTTCCACATTCCAAGTTGTCTACTTATATTATATAAATGTTGTTTTAAAATATTATAATATGTTTTCTAAGACACTGTACAAAATCACAGATTATTCAGAAATCAATTCTGATTCCTAACATGTAAAAAGATAGCCAAAATTTGACCTAATTTGTCTTTGAAATTCTTACTATAAAGGGACACTTACTGTCTGGGCCACTATTAGCCTGCACAGCTGATATCAGCATTATTAAAAATATACAATCTCTTACTTACTTAACAATTAACTTAATAAAAAATATACTATACTTACTTCTTTGTATTATCCAATATCAGAGTTTTTGACTGCTTTATTTAAATATTGTGAGTGTGAGAGTAAGTTTGGTTCCAATTCCTGCTCAAGGTTACCTGAAATAGTTTGTTTAATTTGTCTTATCATAATATGAAACTATATTTGATAGTATAAAAAAAATATTTTGTTATAAAATATTACTTTATGTTCATAGTTAAAAATACAAGATACAGTATTTACAAAACAGATAGAATTGGAAGTCATAGTCTGAAATTCTTTTTAAAATCTTGTCAAATGTATAGTCTATTTCAGTTTAATTCATTTATATAATATGAACATATTGACGTCATTTCCACGACGGTATAAAACTGCACAAAGTGTGCATATACATTGCCAGCAAGTACTATGTTATGCTAGCATCGCTCGAATTCACCTCATCCCCCATCTCCCCATGGGCTACCGGCTAATTACAGACTGCACGAAGCTTTTAAGGCGGTATTATATCAACAAGAGGTCGTTCCGTCCCAATTTGCCTGTAATGCAGCATAACACAACCGCTTAATCTACCTTTTTATTTTGTTAACGCGGGGAAACGCAGTTACGCGGCTTCACTGGCCCTGGGTAGGTTCCAATGGTGCGTGGGGCTCGCGGCCCATTACAGTGCCGAATACCTACAAAAGCCACCGCGAGTTCCAACAGTGCCGCCGTTAGTAAGTGCCCCGGAACAACAGAACTTCAGGGCACCTCGGCGGCTGGTCAATGCCTTAAGGGACCGGCGCCTCCTCCACAGAAGTATTACCCCGGATTATAGGACAACCCCGTCAACTTTGGGAGTGATGTTCCCATCCTCACCCCTTGCCCTGTGCGCAAAGCGCCTCTTGCGGTTGCTCGTTTGTCTTGTCCCCTCTTCTTATAAGAAGGGGAGCGAGAGCAGCCACCTCTATTCAATTGGCTTCGCCTGGGTTCACCCCAGGCTACTGAGCCCCACCTCCACAACAAGGTTTGAATCATCAATCATATTCTTTTTACTAAAACATATTTTTAAATGGTATCGTCTGTCAAAGAACTAAAATAACTGAACAGAACTAACTCAAACTATTTTTGTAGTTAGTATTTCTTTTCTAAAACGTTACAATTTAGGGAAGACAAATATTGGCATATTGTGGTACACCGTCTTCTTGGGCTAGGGAACTGGCGTTGAAGATGTGTCTGTATTGAGATGTTACAAATTAATGTTATAGGTGATGATAATGGCACTGTAAGGTTATGGGATCTCCGTAAGCAAGACCCAATTTTGGACATAAAAATTGGAGAGGAATATGTGTCTGATATGATAACGAATGAGGCACAGAAGTATTTGGTTTGTTCAGGAGGAGATGGTTTGTTAACTACAATAGACTTAAAGGGCAGGTTTGTGTGTTTTTCCATTATTTTATACTTTATGCAAGTTTAGACATTAGACAAGACCTATCATTGATTTGGGAATTAATAATATCAGATTACCAATACTATCGTTATGGTAATAATTATTATATATAGTCTATGAAAGTAGCGTTTTATATAGAAAAACTTTCTCAAGTGCGAGTAGGACTTGCGCGCCGAGGATTACCAACAGGAGGTACAAACACATTTTATGACAACATATTGTAGTTTTATAGCAAGTTGATGATCTTAAATAAATCTGTGTGAACACACTCATTTTGTATGAATAACTTTATCTATATTATACGAGGGGTGATTGATAAGTATCCGAAACGACAAAGAAAAACTAATAATCTATTTAAAACAATTTTACTTTTCAATGTTCCTTCCACCTCGATGCATTTAGTCCAGCGCTTTTCCAATGCCGTTACACTAGTTTGATAAAATGTAACCTAACCTAACCCCTCAAAATATTTGTCTACGGCGACGATGACTTCATCATTTGATGAAACTCTTCGGCCACCTAACCATTAGTTGAGATTCGGGAATGAGGGGAATTCGCACGGGGCCAGGTCTGGGGAATAGGGTGGCTGCGGTTTCAATTCGAACCGCAATTCATAGAGTTTGGCACTGCAGCCCTTGACGAGTGCGTTGAGTGCCTTGAGGTGCGTTGTAGTTTGTGGTGGTGGTGGAACAAAACTTTCTTTTTGGCCAAAGACGCCGTTTCTTTCGGATATCTTCAGAAACCTTGCATAATACTCTCAATTTTATTGTTCATTTATTGTATTTCCTCTTTGCAAATAATCCCTCGAGCATCCCAAAAAACAGTCGCCTTCCCTTTGCCGGCCGACAAAACCGTTTTTGCTTTCTTCGGCACAGGTCTTCCGCTCTCAGTCCACTGCTTAGATTGTTTCGGGAATATAATAATGTATCCATGTTTCATCTACTGTCACAGAACGCCGCAAAAGCTCGTTAGCTTAAACAGTGCCAAACACTCCGACGAATCGTTCACTCGATGTTGCTTTTGGTTAACAGTGAGCAAACGCGGCACCCGACGCTCGCCAATGTTGGCGTAAAATGTTAAAAACGCGTTCAGAGGAAATATTTACATCTCTGCTATCTGCCGCAGCTTTAAGCGCCGATCATTCAAGACGCTTTTTTCAATATTTTTGATCATGTCCCGATTCGTGACTTCATTTGGACGGCCAGACCTGTTGGCGTCTTCGCAGCTCTGTCTCCTACGTTTAAAATCAGTAACCCACTTGCGCATTGTACTCAATGCAGGAGCAGTATTACCTAAAACACTGCCTCGCTTGACTTTAATCTGGGTTGCTGTTTTCCCTTTTAAAACGTAAAAATTTATCATCGCACGAATTCCGTTTCTTTCCATTGTTGGGAAAATTAACTGCAGAGAAAGTTCTAGGTCCCCTCATACAATTTCTATCAGTCCGAATAAATTGAAATTTGGCGTTCTATTTCCGAAAATAGCCCAGGCACATAAACATATGTGCATACGCACTCAGAGGTCAACATGACCTCGCATAAACCACAGCCTCGTATTGACGAGGCTCGAACAACACATCTCCAGTAGGGAGCTAAGCTCCGGTCTGGACCCCCCTCGACCCGGCAACGGGAAGAATGCGAAGACGTAACGAGTTTATTTCCGAAAAGACGATAGAATATAATGTAATAAATTTTATTTGCCTATCTTTTTTTAAGTTCATGTTGTGAGCGAGAGTTGGTAGATGTTACGGAACGAATTGCGAGTTTCTTGTTGTGGTTCACTTATTTCTCGAACTTATTTTTGTGAGAGTTCCTAGTTACATCAAAATGGAAGAATTCTGTAATATCGGTCAAACCTTATAAGATCGTCAGTAAGGATCGTTTCAGCAGTATATCAGATAACACAGAAGCCTAGAATCTCTTAAAGAACAGACGAAATCATACTTCTAAGCCGACGCAATAAAAAATCACACGCTTTTTGTGATATTTAACCAATCGCGCGAAAATCCTAAAGTCCTAAGAGCCTACTTCCTGTTGACCTAGTTTGACTAGAAATAAGAACTTAGTACAAAGAGAGTAAATCCAGAAATTGTTAAATACCCCTCAAAAACTATTTCAAATTTACAATAAAACTACTTTTACGGATTTTATGTAGTCCGACGTTACAGAAGGTCAACAGCAACCATGGTCACGGGTGTAATGACTAACATCCGCGTAAACTTAAGACATCAATATTTCAAAGTTTTATATTTTGTAGTTAGTTCATTTTGGTTCATCTTCAATCATAACTTAGGTTATCAACTTGTGTGTGTAAATTCATCTAGCACTGGACGGTTTTTTTCTTTTCTGACAAATTAATTAAACTTGATTTAAAAAAATTGTCACTGAAACCTACCGCTGACTGTGATGATGTTTGGTGTTTCCATTTCGACACTTCTAATTCTTTAATATCAACACGATTCTAGAGCCTGGAGCACACCTATCATTAACGGAGTTTCTTCTTAACCCGCAGAAGGAGATTTTCCGCTCTCAGTCCACTGCTTAGATTGTTCCTCTTCTGCGGGTTAAAGTTTCTAAAACAGAAACGGAATCAGAAACATAACATGCTTTCCTTTCCTCTACAGTATCTTCCACATACAGACTCGGGGCTGATGCTACAGCGTACAGTTAGTACTGTAGAACAGTAAATAATGTGATAATTAATGTTTTAATTCTTTGTACAAAATTATGTTAAAGAAGGACCTTTTTTATTCGGAAACAAACTCAGACTGCTTATTTGTATCCATATAAAAACAGAAGATTATAATGCATTTTTTTTATTTATCACCTTATTTTCAGCAAAATTTACACAACTTCTGAGCAGTATGACACAGATCTCACATGTATGGGGCTATTTCGATCGGACACAAAGTTGGTGGTTGGAGCCTCAAGTGGTAAATTTTACTTATTCAATTGGAAAGAATTTGGATTACATAGTGATGAATATGTTGGACATAAAAACTCCATTCAGTGCATGATCCCAATAACTCAAAATATAGTTGTATACTCTGGTGAAGATGGCATTCTCAGAGCAGCGCACATGTTCCCACAAAGGCAATTGGGGGTTGTAGGACAACATAATTTGCCAGTAGAATGTATCGATATTAGCCATGACGGTAATTTTATCGCTTCTTCTTCACACGACAATGATGTAAAGTTCTGGAACATTTCATATTTTGAATCCATAGACTCGCTTATTGACGTAAATAAAAAACAAGACAAGAAAAAGGATTTAGTAAATAATTTACCATCAAGCAATGTAAAAAATGCTTCAGATTTTTTTTCTGGTTTAGTGTGAGATGTATTTGAAAATAAAGCATTTTTTGTTATGTCGTTTTTTTGTAATTGTGTGTGCGTGTGTCGGTAATGTCCAGGAGTGGATGTCTTGCTGCTGGCTGCTGCTTTTATGTGTTTTTGTGTAATCTGGAAACTATTGTCACTGCAACGGTGTGGCACTAACTGACTGATGGCTGAATCGGCCAGGCGAAACACTTTATGGTGGAAATACGTCTCAACGGGACGTTATCTATGTGGTTAGACAAAAACAAACTTTTCTATTATTTAAGAAATTCCAGTTTACACTTTTAGTAGATTGTGATTAAACTCGAGCACATTTCTTTCTTTATCCACTTTAATTTTTTATCCACGACGATATGGAGACGATATATGCGTTTAGCGAGAGAGGATGCGTTTTGATTGTGCAAACCAATGTTGGCATTTATCTCCAAACTACTAGTTTGACTTTGAAACGATTTTCAATGCTGGGGGGGGGGTTGTCCGATTTTGATGTGGTATAGCCCATTGGAGGAGAGAAAAATGACGTCATATAATGTCACACTTACAATTTTATACATTTTTTTAATGATAAAACTTACTTTACACTAAATTTGCGTTATTATAAGGGGCGTTTAAAGCAAATGTTTTATGTATCATTTTCAATTCATTGACATCATTGAAAAGCCGGTTTTACATGTTCCTAGTTATCCTTAACAAATTTACAGGTTCGTTAGAACTAATTTGTAGGATTTTGGGGGTTAAGTATCGAAGAGTGGTAAGCTGTGATAAGGGCCCCTAGAATGATAAATTTCAAAGATTAAAAAGGGCATAAATTTAAGAAATAATAATTAGTGCATTTGCAATTCACAAACGGTTAAAGTAAAGCGATGATGATGTTATACTATTAAATCACTTACATATAGATTAACTGGACGCCATATAAAATTATGATTGAACAGATTTTTAAAAAATGGCATATCGACAGTTAAGTTAGGTAATGTGGCGGCCGCGGGTTGTGAATGCTTTATCGCTTTGCAATTATATCGCCCTTTGCTTTTTTTTAGATGATTCAATGTGATTCTGTGAAGCTGTTCCAAGGGCGATATTTTTCCAAGCTTTTATAGTTTTACATACTATTTATATATGGTTTCTGTTCCCTACCCAGGTATTTATCATCCTTTAAAAGGGTACCCGTACGCATAGACAATTAAAGACCTTATGTTCTGTCAGCACACCTTGACTTGTTTATTTGAGGACAATGAATAATAGTTATTAGAATAATTTCTTAACTTTATTTTTATTTCACTAGACCAACGCTGCTATTAAAGCCGCATTGACCAGACAACAGGCGCGGAGCGAATCCTCTTACGCACAAACAACAAAATGACAACAGTACTACAAATTGCATATCCTGCAATGGGCGTCTGTGTCTTGAAGCTCCATTAATGAAAATTCTAGAATTATAATTCATCATGTTTTCGTTTTTTAACACTAGGAAATGACCAAAACTCTGAGGGCAACCCCCTTACATCTCTTTCCCGTTTCACAAATGCTGAGTATGATGACACGCAATTTCCAATAAAGTAATTAGCTTGCCCTAGGATTGTTAAATCTAAATGGGGATTACTTGGTTGAAATGTAACCACAGACACACCCATTTTGCTCATTGCTTTGTTTAAAAGTTCATGCATATGATCAAAATCTGATGCAACAAATATGAATTTTACATCGCTGAGTTTCTTCAGAACACGTTTGATTTGTCTGAAAAGGAACATAACAAAATATTAATCAATTAGTAAAAGGCAGTGCCATGTTGCATTGCAACCGAATTTGGCCACAAGGCACTGCCCTAGTCAGAGCTATGTTGTTACATGCGGTTTTCGGCGGCATCTGCAGGACATTTGACAATAATGCGTTTGTCTATGGGCGTCGGTGGCCGTCAATCTTAAATTAAAATATAATGAGCCAAAATAAAAGGCAAATTCTTAGATTAGTAATAAAATTTAAAAGTACATTATATTATTACTACCGGAACGAAGAAAAAGATATATTGCCGTGTTTAGTCATTTCCAATGTTTTTAATTCAATGTAAGAGGGAGGCAGGATACTGTTTAGTTATAAGTTAAGATCAGATTCAGGTTACGATGGGATTTTTTTTAATCATCTCATGTGACAAAAACCCCTAATTAAAGTAATATAGTAACATATCTTTTCCATCTAGTACACATACTTTGAAATATTTTATGTATTGTACACAAAATACATCTATTACAGCCAGAACTCGGTTGTTAGATCCACTTCTGCTGTACATAGTATTTTTTCAATGAACACCATGATAACTGTTTTTCAGACACTTTCATCCAGCCCAGAACAGAGAATGTAGTAAAGGAAGTTGACACATCTACATAAGCTGTTCTTACCAAGTGTTTTAGCCTGCACATTTAAGGGTACCCCCTATGTTGTAATGTGCAATCTAAAAAAAAATCAAAGTAAAAAATGATTAAATAAAAAAAATATTCATGAAATAAGTATAATACATACTTAATAATTTCAGATTTTTGTGGCAAACACATTGATAACGTTAATTTGCCTCTTTCACTTTTGTATCCCAAACATTGCGGCGTTGAAAATAGTTTAGGACTATCCTCAACATGTTGGCATGCTTTTATCCAATCTTGTCCATTTCTTAAATGAATGCCCAAAAATCCACCACCACTCATATTTTGTTTTATAAATTTTTGTGCTTTATTGGCAATAGCCTGGTTCCACATAATATATTTCTGCAAATGTACATTCTCTTGTTGAACTGGAAAACTAGCTGGAGCACCTTTAGAGAATGGATTATATTTTCGATTAGATGTTGACATTTTGTTAGAATGTGTGACCACCTAAAACAGCTTCTTCCAAGAGAGACATGAAGCCACATATGGGCTAATGATAATGTATATTAATCATGTGCAATTAGTAAATGCACAAACATCCCTACCACTTAATCCAAGTGCCCTCTATATATACTGCAATATAAATGGAAATAAATAAAACATGACAGTAATATAATGTTGCATACCTGTAAATGCTAAAACAGGCCACTTTTCTGGATTATACTTGTTTTTCCAATGCTCCATCATATTTAAGTTCTGAGCATCATAATTTAGAGGGCCATAAAATTCTGATTCTACAAAGTCTATGTCAAATGTATTCCAAAATGGCCCAAAAGGGTTACCAGATTTAGCATTGCAACTATTTTCAATTTCTCCTATTCTTTGGGTATAACAAAAGGAAATCCTTTTCCCTGGTGGCCATATTTCAGGAGCTACATCCTTCATGAAAGACTCCATTGTTATTACTTTATGATACCTTGATAGAGACATGACATCAAAATAAGTATCAAATGAAACTTGTCGCGATTTTGGTTCACCATATCTATATTCCACCCAAGGTGGTAAGACCAATGTTCTATTAATACCCTTACTAAATGCTAAACTGCCAAGAAAATGGTCAGCTTGATTGCCAAATCGCCCTGAAAATTTTATATGATTTTATTATAATTTCTAAAAAAAAAACCATTATACGGTGAATAATAATCATAATATTCACAAGCTCCATAACCAGCAGCAAGGAGACATACATAGTCAAGGTAACTCACCCATGCAGGGACAGTAAACTATATAACCATTTTCATCATAGCCCTTAACTTGTACAGAATAAAGTATTATCAGAAGAATGTATGAGAAATGTTTCATGTACATAATTTCAAGATATAAAATGAATGAAACATGTGCTAATCAACCATGTGATTTCCTGTAAGAGTTGGGACTTTTTTATGTTGTGTGTTTAGATTATATTTAAGCTAGATAGAATTTACTATTTAGTGAAAAAGAATCCAGCTACTTTGTTGTAATCTGAAATTACTGCAAGAAAATATAACATCATATAATTTATTGCATGTAAATACTAGAAAGTGTTTGTAAACATGTAAAAATCTTGACAGCTGACTTATGGGCATAAAAATATAAAAAACAAAGCTCAAGTTTGTAAATAGTTACTGAGGGTCCAAATGCAGAAAACTTGAACTCGAAGTAAACATTTTTTTGTTACTTTAATGGGACAAAGAGGAATCCAAGCGTCTTGGTCTATCAATGGCTAGAAATATCCACATAATTATTATGCAGATATGTTGCCCTCCTTTCGGCCACTGTTCCTATGAAAAATAACAAACTTCACGAAACGTGGTAGCCATTACTTTTAAGGCTTTAACATGCGAACGAGAAATCTGTTCAGTCATGCTGGAACAATTTGTAAAAAAAGTGCTGTTGCACTGCAGGCAAATTGACATTTAACAGATTTTTTTAATCTTCATTTCCTTGATGAAAGCTCCTTCTTTCCTCCTTAGTCAAAGATATATAAAATAATGAAATTATAGTTTAATTTTCTCTTCCTATGACTTCTAAAATATATACCTACCAGTATATTCTCGAAATTTTACCTTAATTTTCGACAACTTAGTGATTACAGAATGCACACAACAAACATTAATACTTTGATGTTTGCTGTAGCTCCGATGAATAAAGTGCCCGGAAACATGTAGAAAATGCTTTGAAAACGGATACTAGTCAAAAACAAAATCTCAATGTTTTATTGTCACGAAAAAAAATATAATAATTCATAACAAAAAAAAAAAAAAAAAAAAACCATTCATATTTTTTTATTCGTCCTAACGGACATGCTAAGGTCATATGACTATACCGCCTCGTCTCAAAAACATTCATATATTTCAGAATTAGGACCACAAAATATATGGGCGTATTATTAGGACAACCGGGATCATAGAGATAATACAGTCCGGATGGACAGATCCGTCTACAGTCACCTTGTCACATGTTCCCTCTAAATTTGTATCGCGCTGACACGATCAATGAATTTTAACATTTTTTGGATAACTCAGACTGACCTCTGTAGTGTAACGGTGCGGGTGTCGCCTGTTAGCCGCGTGGGGTCCTGGGTTCGATCCCCAGGTCGGACAACTGTTATTAAATGTTTCTCAGATCATTCTGAGCACGCATTGTCCAGCATTAGAATGGGTCCGAAGTGGCCAAGGCTTGCCACCTATTACATCATGGGCCTCAGTACCTTGGCTAATCGTGGGTGTTATAGTATATTTACTCGACTAACGAATTGTAGATGTACTAGCAAATCCCTCCCAATGAGCCACCGGCTAATCACAAACCGCACGAAACGCGACTCTGAAGAAGATGTCACTTTACGGTGGTACTATGTGCACGAGAGGTACTGCCCCGGTCATGCCGGCCCAATTCCGTTGCATAAGAGGATGTAGTGTCATGCACTATACATGGCACTACCTCCTCCTATGCACCACCTCTTCCTAAAATATGCAGTTTGAATAAAACCTATGGTTAGATGCCATGCAAAGTGAAATGTAGTCACTGGATGAAATGCAAGTCGATCCTCCTAAAAGTTGCAAGCCAGCTCCACTATGCTGGAACGATTGCATATCAGAGTATCTAATAAAGACAGGTTTTCAACGGAGCACGAAAGATCCTCTGTACATTCGACATAAGTTTTCATTGCAGCACCGTATTTAGATGATGTTTTAGTTGCTTCAGCTGACGAAAAATCTGGAAGGAAATTTACTGAACAATTGAGATATACATTTAAAATATGTCAGCTTCATAATCTCTTGGACTAGAAATAATAAGCACTGCTTGAACTTAGGAATCGATTATAATTCACTATTAAACTAGATTATATATTTTACAACGAATTGTGTGATGCCTCTTTTACATCTCAACGTCACTCTCTGATTGGAAAAATAACACTAGACGGTCGCTGGCCTTTTAGCGAACGGCGAATCGTAGGATAACATGGGACGGAAACTGTCAAGCGGAAGTAGTGTCATTATTTGAATACTGTTCCTTCCTACAAAATTAATAAAACGAGCGAAGGCAATATAACACTAAACCAGTAGTCCTACACTAAAAATATACTTGAAAAATTTCGAATGAGTAATTGCAAGCCCGTTCCAACTCCAACGGTAAAATTTGAAAGAAATGAGAATAGGAATGACAATTGGGATTCTGTAATTCCTCATTCTCTAATTGCCAAGCCGTGGGAGCTTCAGCGTATCTTATTATCACAACGAGGCCAGATATTAGCTATGCCGTCAGCGTCGCATCCACAAATTTGGAAAAACTGTCAAATTTCAAAGCAGTACGAGTGAAGCGTATTTGTACACACCAATAAACCAAGGACTTGTTTTGCAAGAAACCGGGATAGAAGCTGATATGCTTTAGCGATGCTGATTTTGGTAGCGATTCTTTAACGGGCCGTCCGACGACCCGAAATGATTTTCCTATTCTCTGGTGTTATTTTTTTTTTATAATTATGTGGAAATGCCAGAATCAAGCAAATGTTGCAATCCAACGGCGAGAGAAGCGTTATAGCTTAATAATCTGTTGGAGGAATGATTTGGCGTAACTGAAAAGCCAACTATTTATGTAGATATACAATAAAGCTCTCTGAGAATCCGCCTCATGGGTTCCATAAAAGGACGAAACATTAAAATAAAACAATTCTTTATAGGAGAGTGTTTACAAAATACAGACTCAACTTGAAGCAATTTCAATATTTATTTCCATCCCAGTTTAACACGTATCAAACTTCACAGAGATGGTAATTATTTCAGTTGGAATAACATTACAAATAATATTTAAAAAAAAATGTAATAAGTCAACATTTCAAATTTAAATAATAATAATGTATTATAAAGAATTTATATGAATAAATTTGTATGAAAAGAATATATTTTTCGATCGAATGTGGAGGAGGCAATGCAGATATGTAACGATCGTGATATGTGGCAGTTATTCTCAGGGCCTATGCCTACCCCATTAAGGAACTAGCGTATACATGTACTGTTTTTGTTGTATAACAATGAAGTAAAATGTTTTAGACTTTTTTAGCAAATTTATACATAGTGATCACTAATCAAATCATCATCAATATCGCCATCCAAATAATTTCTAAATAAATAATATTATATTTAATGAGGAAGCAAAATTAAAATAACGAAATATGCCGACTCTGAGCACGTAGAAATGCCTACAGATTCTGTGCTGAATTATGACTTTGCTTTGACATATGGTTTGACACAATTGGTATCATCGCCCAAGCGAATCCCAGACGTGGAAGACTACTCCCTCCCTGCTGGACCTTCTGTTGACCTCCCATCCAGAAAGCTACCTGGTTTCCGTCAATCTTCCTTTGGGCTCGTCGGACCACTGCCTAATAAGGAGTAAAATGCAGATTAGTCGTAGACCACGGCCAGATTTTGTATGCTGTCGTCGCGTCTGGCACTACAGGTCAGCAGATTGGGATGGGATTAGGTCATTCTTGGCATCCTACCCATCGGGGCAGATTTGCTTCTCTCTGGATAACCCTGACGCCGTTTCGGAGTCTGTCGCTGATGTGGTAACTCAGGGATTAGAACTTTTCATACCGTTCTTCGCGGTACCGATTGGCGCCTATAAGTCGGCGCAGGCCACATGTTAACAAGCGTATGCAACAGCGGCGAGTTCACACGACGCAAATACCAGGGTACTAAAGGAGTATAATTCTGCCTAGAGTGCTGGAGGACCTAGAGTCCTTCAAAAAGTTATTGCCAAATTAAAGTCAGAGCACGTAAGCACAATTTGTGAAAGTGGTCTTTCACCACTTTTGCTTTCAATGTTCGCCTTCCTTCAGGAACTTGTGCATTGTTTTTTTTTGAAATAGCATTCTGGTCCCTCGCCAAGGATGTTTTAGGAATTTTGCTAAGCCATTACTCCCTTCTTTTCACCAGAGTGATGGAACGCTGGTCCATGCCGCAAAAGAGAAAGCCGAACTTCAGGGCTCTCTTTTTGGGTTAAACTCCTGTTTGGATGATCAGGAAAATCCGCCTCCAACTATCCAGCGGTGTGGTTACTCGATGCCGGATATTGTGTTCCAACAGAGTGCCGTGCATAAACCACTTCTTTCCCTGGACATTTCATAGGTCGAGTGGGCCCGATTGCCCCGATTGTGTTGCGAAAATCGAAATGCGAATCTGATATAGACGCGCCTTTTCCGATTCTCCTACACTGTTGGCGTAGTCTCCAGCTCTTGGAAGACAGCTTTAGTGCACCCGATCCCTAAAAAAGGTAACCGCTCAGACCTGTCCAACTACCGACCTATTGCGGTAACCGATGTTATAGCTCGATCACAGAAGTATTATATCTTATTACTTCAATGAAATTTCCATAATACATGTTGGATAAGTCGTAGCTTCTACAGGAGATGTTAGCTTTCATAGAAATTTACTCACGGTATGTATCGTAGTGATATAAATATATTGCTATTTTTATTTAGTTGTAGTGGTCATTTAAAGAATGAAAACTAATAACTCTAATCATTCATTATCAGCCCTTATCGGTCCGACATAGGCCTCCTTCAATGAACGCCAATACGACCGATCTCCTGCTACTCGCATCCATCCCGGACCGGCTACTGCACGGAGGTCGTCTTCCCTCCTGACGAACGTTCGACCAACACTTCGTTTTCCTAAACGCGGACTCCACTCCAGAATCCTGCTGGCCCATGTGCCATCTGTTCTGTGTGTGACCAGTCCATTGCCACCTCGGCGAGCTTACTCCTCGCGTGATATCGGATACTTCAGTTCTCTGCCTTATGACTTATATAATAACTCTATACATATATATTTTTACGGATTTCTCACATCATCACAAATAAATATTTTTTATAATAATACACAAATACTTTCTTTTTCAACTAAGATGATATTCAACCTACACATCAAGAGCAATTATTTTTAAAGGACAGTGTATGCAAGTAAAGTGACCAAATGCAAATATTGCCATAAAGATAAATAAGTATAAAATGTAACATTCTGAATGACATTCACATTAAAAGTGAAGTCTTAATTTCTAATATATAATATAGCAATTAATTTCATTTTACTTATTTATCTCGTAACACTAATCCGCGCAGATCCATTGAAAACACTGTGTAACCATAATGAATAAAAATGTTATTATTAGGCAGTTTTCAGTTGATTTGCGTGGTACGACACAAAGATTATTTTGAATTTTCTTGATTCAAAAAACTTAAAAGAGCACTCAAATCAGGAATTGTTTATAATATATTTTGCTATATTTTACTAGTTTATTATATTCTATAAAGAGAAAGGAAAAGCTAACAATTAGAAGGAAATGCAATGAATTTAAGCTAGAAACTTAATGATTTACAAATGGTGTCAGCATAGTAAAATTAATTCCTTTCCACTTTTTCTTTCTCTAATCGTCAGGAGCGTATTAATTCGCCATGTCTTTGGAAGCTACGTACAAAAAAATATTTCCGTTGTCCAGCTACACGAAGGAAACCGTCAATGGTGACCGTGGACGGATCCGTCCATCGGTTCGTGTAGCCATGCCATCCAGAGAATACAAAAAAGGACAGTTTGACAGTTATGTGACGGCGACTGGCCCTCTTGGTGAGTAGAGAAAGAAGATGAGTTGAACGTTTTTTGTCTATATAGTATCGCATACGTATTACACTATAAGAAATAAATGAAAAAATAGAGTGAATTATATTTGTTGTCTCTTTCGACTTAGACGACCGTCTTTGAGGCTGACTTCCCTTATCAGTATTATCTCTTTATTTCTACAATTTCTAAATAGAATAGTTTCAAGCAATGGATAGACCATTGCATGAAACTATTCAGTATATAAAGTTCATCCGTGATCCAATGACACCCCACACGGCTATATAGATAGAGAAGAGACTCGAGATTTGTAAGTTCTCGTCGTTTGTTGAAAATCTTTGACCTCGCAAGTGCCTCTTTAGGTTAGGGAACAGAAAGAAGTCTGACGGTGCCAGATCAGCTGAATAAGGCGGATGCGGTAATAGTCACAAGCCACACTTGTGGACTCGGGTAGATTTGATTTTGCCACCAAGGGCGGCACTGATGGCACTCGCGGTGGTTTTTGTGGGTATTCGGCATATCATGTGCCGCGAGTCTCGCACACCATTGGACCCTACCCAGGGCCGGTGAAGGCGCGCAAATGCGTTTCCAAACGTCAACAAAAAAAAGGGCATCTGTCATATCAACTAGTTACATATAAATATTATTATAAGAACAAATTTAAATTTCATTGAAAAAATTTAAGGCAAGTGGATGATGACATAACCCAGCTAAATGTAAAACCAATAGTAAGATATAATAGTATAGACTAAATATAATTTCGGCGAAAATTTTGCATGAGCTTATTATATTTTGTTAATACATATATATTATGTTAGGCCTAATTTGGTCTATGCTTTTATATCTGTAGGTAAATTAGGTAGATTACCATTGGCAAACTACCTGATGTACATATTTCACTTTACACAACTTTGTTATGTGACAGTCAAGAGTAGTATCTGTATTTTTATTAACCATAAGTATTTGTAGACTGTGATACAATTATTTGTCTCATAGGTAGTCTCAGAAGTTAGAGGTAGTTAAAAGTCTAGAATTATACTTAAGTATTTATTTATGCTTTAACTGCATACACTCTAGGAGGGAACAGAGACTTCTTTCTGATTTCCTTCTGTGTCTTGATCTTGGCTTCATGCTTTGTGAGAGCTTTGCGCATAGCACGTGTCTTCTTAGGCCTCAGGTCAAGGGGCTTATACTTCTTATTTTTGTAATGATTTCTTAGATTCACCTTCATCTTTTGGTGGTATACAATGTAAACACGTGCAATAGCTTTTCGTACCACACGTCTGAAATTAAATTATTGTTCAATGCCCATGGGAAGTAGAATATATAACTAGGTTCTAGCCTATGTTCAAAAGTGCACAGCTATAGGCTGGCTGATTCATCATCAACTATATACTGGACTGCCTATATCTGGAGTGTATTTACAACTTAACTGATACATGGATAATCATAATTTTTATTCAGTTTATTCATCTCAGTAGTAAAAAATAAAACAATAACAAAAAAATATTGTCTGCAGCAATACGAGTGGTTTCCCATAGACTGGATTACCCAATGGCGATAG
>JAFELO010000109.1:270879-284254 GCA_017140195.1 Eumaeus atala
CACAAACACTGCAGCACATTATCAATCCCAAAAACCTAAGTTAAAGATGTTGCAGTTGGATTGTCTAAATGAACATATTTCATAATAGCTAGCCCATTTTCAAAAATAAATCAGTTTTGTTTTTTGGCAGAGTGACTTTATGCTAGGAAGAGTTTTGCATTATACATTATTCAATCTAGTCTTATTATAATAATTTGGATGTGCCTTTTTAATACATTAAGTTACAAATATTTAATTTGCGATGTTGCTTGATATGACAACAAAAATGGCATTGATTGCTGAAGACAGTAAAATAAAAGCTGTGCCCACCTGGGCATCTATCTAAGTTCGAATTTATAGGCTCCCCTGCCTTAACCTACACAGTTAAGATTTTTATTTGCATGCAAAACACTTGACCAAATTTCAAACCTGTATTTGATATCAGTATCACTGCCTAAAATCAAGATATTCAATGAAGCTAAAACAAAACCGTCATTTTGGAGAATATCTCACAATGAAAATCCAGCTTATTGTTGACGTACCACAAAACTGCTGTTTTTTTAAAATGGCTAGCCGTCATATAATATGGCTATATAATACAACTACGACATAGACACTATGAATAATAATATGACTTATGATATTTAGTTTATATTAAATATTTAACATATGTTTATTGTATTTAAAATCGAATTTCTATCTCTTGTAGATTATATAAAAACATTAAGACTTGGTAGACAGATCTACTATCAGCTATATATGTCCAGTTAATTTAGTTAAGATGAGAAATATCAATATTGTAAAAAGTGGTATACAGGTGCTATACATGATTTTATAAATGAAAGACAAAATTAAGGCACTAGTAAATTAGCTATTTTCATTTCTACTGAGATGTCAGGATAGGGAAAAAGAATTGCCTATAACTAACTACCATTGGCACCTAAAATTTCATAAAAATAAGAAGATAAAGTTTATGGATTTTATCATAGTGGTTTAATTATTGAACTAACCCAACGTTTCAGAAAATTTACAGCAACCACGAATGATCATAAAGTAAAATAAAATCCATAAAATTAGTTTTATTGTAATAAAAATAATAAGTTGTTTTGGGGGAGTTCATTGACAGTTTGAAAATGTTGAAGATTAACATTTATTAAATTAATCTAAAAACTTAAGTAAAAAGTAATATCATAAATTCTTTTATTTCTGTATTCATGTGTGGTATACACTAGCTGGAACAGTTGGCATAGTCATAAACTGATTTTATCATTAGAGTTTCAAATGTAATAACTTACGTAGAACTTACTAGCTATCCAAAATTACTGTTCATGTTCTTTAATTTAATGTTATAAATTGTATATTGATAAATATAGATCTAAATTAGAGTACAAATAGTTAAAATAATAAACATAAGCTATGAAAGAAAAAAGTTATATATTTTAGAACATATACTTACATTTTGGACAATTTAGAAGCTACTCCTCCAGTGACTTTCGCAACTCTGAGATTAGTGAGTTCTTTTTTCAAGTCTTCCAGCTGTTTGAACAGCTCCTTTTTATCTTTCGTACGTAACTCTGAACACTTAACCTTACCCTGTAATTATATGAACACATTGTAGGGCAAATAATGTAAATTACAGACACTGCACGTGAAAGCCCCAGTGTGTCAATTTCGAGATCTAACCTAGACAGAAATCTATCTCACATTTTGAAACATAGATTGGAAACAAGCAGCTATAGAGATTCACTAGTTATAAACAAAAGGAATATTAGTAGCCTATTTCTAGTTTGACGACAAAATCTTCCGGTGAGTACTTTAAACTGAAGTTACGATTACAAAAAAATAAAATATGAATGCACTAATAAAGTCCACAGAAAATGGCCCGCTTATATTTATGATCATATTTAACTATTAAGAAGATGCTTTAAAAAATAATGGATACTTATTTTTCACAAAATCGTACCATTTTGGATAAATCCGCCTTTCAGCTTGTATTTGACACAACAAAAAGACAAGTAACTAATGTTGCAAGTTTTATCTTTTTTTTGTTCCTTTTTTTTTAATTTATGGATATAATATTTCGCCATGTAAAATCTAGACGAGCGGGTCATGGCTTAGATTTGCAAAGGAATTAAGGAATTAATTATTTAAATACTTTTGTTTTTTACCCTTTTTTGATAAGATTTGTGTTTTTTGGTAGACGTGCCACCTTTCGAGTTACATTAGTTAATAAGTTAAAGAAGTTCCAAAATGTTGAGGGGGCAAAAGTGGTTCGAAATGGTTTGTGTACGTCTATATATAAATACTCGGTACTATGTATACTGTTTCTTTTCTTTGAACTTGGGAATGCAAAGTAGTTTATTATTTTTACGTGGGGAATATATAACGCAAAGTTTGGTTAATGAATGGATGACAGGTGATTACTTTCCTGAAGGAACCAAACATTACAAATAGGCAATAAACAACCATATGACTAAAATCAGTCGAAACACCTTTGTTCTGATACACAACGTATGCAGAATTAATTTTCACCCTTAATTTGGAAGTGGAATTGATAAGGTTTACTTTATTCTAACTATAATATAACTCAAAAATCATAAGCTATAGTTAATTATATATCTTTTTTATTGTCGGTGGTATTTGTTCTACAATAAATGAATGAAATAAAGCAAAATATTTTTTGAATGATTCGTGCTGTAAGTGAAAAGAGACTGTACAAGGATGTGCCTAGGATTGGTCTTGTACCAATCACGACTGTACTGCTATGTCTTCACGCTTAGTATCCTAATGAGAGAGCAGAGCGAACCGAGCGCCTAATTTTACGAACCACACATATCTGCATTACTTCCTCATGCATAGGAACACACCGGTAGTTTATATTCTTGACGCTAACTTCGGATAGCACTCCAGTGGCATCGCCCATAAACATCCACATATTTTATGCAGTGTGCGTTGTCCAACGCTTCTCTTCTCCTTCCTTCTCTCTAATGGACCACCAGCTACTTACAAAAAACATGGAACTCGACAGCGAAGCTGTATCTTACATTGTAATGTCTTGGCATACTGTCCGGACCATTGCATCACTTACTTAGACAGAGACGGATGCAATATGACGGATAGACTCATACGTATCTCCAAAATATATTTACTCCGTTCTGTGTGTCATCATCCTTCTATCTGGCCCATCAAGGTTAGGAGGGCAAAGCATCGAAATAATAATTATGCGGATGTTCATGAGCGTCATAGTTGTCAAAATGTTTAGATAGCTCGTTTTTTATACTATAAAAATTCTTTTCATTCATTGAATTCATGAAATGATGTAGGACAGTTTTGATCGCTGAAATTACCAAGTAAATTTGTAACATACGTAACAGAGTGCCATCTTGATATGAGTTCGCCAATCTATTTTAAAAGTTATAATAGATGTCTTAAGTTAACGCGAATGTTACTCATTATAAGAAAACTACTTTTACGGATTTTATCGCGCTTTATTTAATTATTTAACTAACCCGACGATTCAGAAGCTTTACAGCAACCATGGTAGCTACCATGGTAAAATTAGTTTTATTATAAGTTACAATAGGGTTCTACGATAAGCATATAGTCCATTAGTTAAACAACTTAATGATTTCATAGGTTTCGCGTGGGACTCAAAAACATAATCAAATCAAAATGTGACAAAAATATTATATCCTCCCCTCACAGCTATAGCGCTTATAATAAGCGCTTTTTGCGTTATTTGGAACTACTAAATAATTATAAAAATCTTCGTGTACTTTTAATTACTTGTAACATCAGGGCATTTGTTATCACAGTCCATCCATTACCATGGTGGCTGTAAAGCTCCGGAAGTGTCGTCATGGTAAAATACTTAATAAACCGCGATAAAATCATTTAAAGTGATTTTATTATAAAAACTTATTTATTTTATTTTTAAGAAAACGTTCGTTTTCTCTCATCTATTAATATTATAAGGGTACAACTTCACACTACACCTAGAATGGACTGTCTTCCTTGGACGAAACCAGCCAAGGTGACTGTGGACGGATTACTCCATCCATCCATGTATTCAGACTTGTTAGTATCAGTCATCACAACGTTGCTTCGTTTAATACGTTATACCGGTAGTAGCCTATCCTGGCCAACCAAATCAAATATTCATCATTATCGTCAGTATCAGCACTGCTTGACATAGGCCCCTTTCAATGAACGCCAAGACGACCGATCACCTGCTACTCGAATCCATCCCACACCGGTTACTGCAAATATAATTAAATGTACATAACCCAAATGTTAATTCATAAAAATATATGGCGTAAAAGGCTTGAATCTGCACATTTTAAATGTGAAGCATAAAATATTTGCTACCCTCTTGGAAAATATTTACAGAGAAGATATATCCTATCTTGGAGTATAATGTATAATGTGGATATCTTATGACACTTAAAAACTGTACATCTATGTACTTAAAAAATTTCACACTTCAAACTGACTTGGTACAATTACGCATTACAAGAACATATTTATTTTATTGCGGAAAAACCGTGTAGGCTCTCGCGCATACATCATTTTCCACACCGCGGAGTGACCCTAATACCTGACGATATCTGTCCCTTTTATTAAAAAAAATATCATTGAAATTTGAAAATTTTATGAATGTGCAATTTTTATCCATCAATATGCAGTTTTTCGCTGCCATCTAACATCCACAAGATATACGAGTTCACAAATGTGGATTTTTAGACTATTTTTCAAATAATAATTTCGGAGGTGCGCAATTATTTAAACCTTCGTATTCTAATGTGCAATTTAAAGTATTTTGTCACTTGTATAGGAATTATCGATATTGTATCGGAACTATTTCATTCGGAGCTCCAAGTCTCTGGAAATTCAATTTAACTTACTAAAATAATAGTAGTAGGAACAGGTCTTTCATATCATTCAATTTGGGTTGGCAGGACCGGGGAGGTGCCTGATCTCGGTCACATGATACAGTCATAAATTTACAGCGTCGCTGACGAGTTTCATGTGTTTTATGTGTTTTTTGAGTAGCTGGCGGCCCATTAGAAGGAAGGAAAAAGAAGAGAAGCGTTGGACAACGCACCCTGCAAAAAATATATAATAATAATAATGTCATCCTAGCCGAATTTCGGCTACAGCGTCCATCTCTATTGAAAGAGCCATCTGCACATATTATAGTGCTCAAGTATTTGCGTAAACACAAGTGCATGCTCTATTTTTCGATACTCCTAGTCCGATGGGACGGCAATCCAACGGCATAACGTGCTCTCCGAGGCACGGGGGTGTAACGCCGCCAACTTCCTAACTCCGGACAATTATTAGAATTTGAAAATTCCTAATAACACATTTTGTATGGTCCGGACACGGGATTCGAACCCGGGACCTCACGTCTATGGTTGAACATCCTTACTACTAGACCACGAGGCAGTCATAAAATATGGAGATGCTTATGGTTGTGGGTAGTGATTTAAGGGAAGACTTCAAGTGCTCGTTTATCGCCCTATAAAGCTTATTATACTTAGTCTGGCCATACATAATGTCGCAATAATAAACAAAAAAATATTACATTTGCATTTGGAATCTGTCATGTTTATAATGTTGTTCGTTGTGTTTTCTCATATTGGCGCTAATACATTGTACAATGTTTTACGATATTAAAATGGAGTGGGGTGGTAAAGTGAACAAAAAAAATTTGTTTACGAATGAGATTCTTTACAATTGCGCAACATTTTAACAAACACAATGAGCGCATTTTTGTTCAATGCTCTACGGAAGCATCCCAGTTAGTCGACAGAGTGCAACTTGGGCACTATGTGACTTCAGTGATATTTTGGTGGTGTGTTATCTATGAGTGAGTGACTGAGCCGTATTTTTGTAAAAACGGTATCAAAACTTCGCTATAAGTGTATCAAAATACCATTACTGAGGAGGTAGTTAAGCCCCTTAATAACACCATGTTCTATAACCAAGTATGGTCCTTCCAGCGAGATTCGGCTCCGGTTCATAAAGCTCGGTCCATGCAGTCTTGGTTGGAAGCGATCGTGTCAGACTGAACCCCGAATCTTAATCCGCTGGATAATTATTTATGATCGGTTTTAGAGAGTACAGGTTGATCTATACTCCAAACTAATTTCAAATTTGAGTTCCTAAAACAATTATACTAAAACAAAATACATACGATTGGCAGTAAAGAACTTCCCAATGGAAAGAGTGCGTGTTTCAATGGATAACTGGCCTCAACATTTAAAGGTCCGTATTGCAGCCAATGGCCACTTCGAATAAGCTTTTTATATTTTTAATTGTTTTATATTTCTGTGTTAAAATACCACACTGTAAAAGTAATAAATGTTATTTGTAATTACAAAATACTTTTTCCTTGTTACAACATTTATGTCAAGACTAAGTATAAAAAAGTATTCTTTTTATGTACATCACATACCTGCAAAACTAAGAGTATCAAATGATATATGCCGCAAAATGTACTCATTGAATAGAAGTATCGAATACAAAGTATAAAGTATCGATATTTGGTACCGAAACTAAAATTACTCGATTATAATAATTCTGAGTGCTGTCAAGTTGTGTTATTTTAATTTTCTACTTATTTTTAAATTTGAATATTGACACCTTTGCTGATCTAGAAAATGTAAAAAAATATACCTCGTTTTATTTTACTAAACATATAATATAAACTTTTTGAAATCGTTTTCCGAAATAAGATTTATTAACCTACAGATTGTTTAGAATGTCTACAACTACAACTCATAATGATGATAAAAACAACCTAATAAATTATGATAAAGCTTTGGAATACTGGGCAGATATTCCTGCTACTTTAGATGGTGTTCTTGGCGGATTTGGCCACATATCGGATGAGGATATATGTGGTTCAACGTTATTTTTAAGATCGTTACTGTCACTAGAAAAAGCTCCAAAAAATGAAATCGCTCTAGATTGCGGAGCAGGAATTGGTAGAATTACTAAACATCTACTAACAAATTATTTTGATTGTGTTGACGTTATAGAGCCCGATGAAAAATTTATCAACTCCTTATTAAATTTTGTTGGTGAAAATAAAACGAAAGTTGGTTCACTGTACCAAGTGAGTCTACAGGACTTTAAAGCCGAACGTAAATATGATGTTATATGGAACCAGTGGGTTTTAGGATATCTGAAAGATGAAGATCTGATATCTTTTCTCTCGTGTTGCAGGTATAGTAGAATAATTTACTTTTATTTATTGACTTATAACATTCCTTTTTACCTAACATAAAAATAGAGGATTAACCTAGAATAGCATGTTTGAGTAATAATTAACAATTATTTGGTGTTAATTAAGGAAACAATAACTATACTAAATCTAGTACTATAATGAGTATGTTAATCTTTTACTTTTTATTTTACATTTGAATTATTAATGTTGCAGAGATTCCCTTGCAGAGAATGGAATACTAGTTGTCAAAGAAAATGTGACTTCATCTGGTAAAGCTGAAGTAGATGAAATAGATTCGTCTGTCACAAGAACATTAAAAGAATATTTGAAAATTTTTAAAACAGCAAAGTTAAAAAGAATAAAACAATGTAAGCAATTAAACTTTCCTAATGGAATTTATCCAGTTTACATGTTTGCGCTGATTCCTGATGTCAGTTAATAAAGCTTTTATTTATTTTATATGTATTTTGCTTAAATTATATTGTCACTACAAATAAATAGTAGCACTATTAAGATTACTTTATATTTTAAAGTAATAAAAAGCTGAAACCTATTACTTCCTAAGTGAACTAGAGTCCATGAGAAGATGTAAACGTAAATAAATCATACTATGGCAGGAATGCAGATATTCTCTACAGTGGTTTGTTGAGAATATCTGCATTCCTAGAACATAAGACATACAGAGATTCCGATGTGACTGATACTCACTACTAATAATTGGGTTGGTCACCTCAACAAATGTTTATGTGGGCCCTTAGCTATACAGCAGACAGCTGATTTCAATAAGTGTTGTTCAAACATCAACCAACACTTCGGCTTTCCAGGTAAACGACAGACTAGGACCATAACAAATACTAAAAATAAAATAAAATTAGTATTTATATGGGTATCTAGACACGTGTAAGTAATGCGAGTAATGTATCGTATGTATGCGTAAGTTTACCCTATCAGTCTATCACACATTACGCGAACAGAGGCATCACACCTCACATCACACAATTACAGTTCGGCGTTTGTTATTATTCATCGCGCGCGACTTGTGACTTGCACTTCGCTCGATCTGGCTCGGGTGCATTTGATTAGGAGTTTAGGACTGTATTGCATTGGCATGTATGTTTTTTTAATTAGTTCATTACTTTACTTAGACTGTTCGGTAGATAGAAGATACATTAAGTGAACGGAAAGCATGCCGACGGTCGCTACGGTCTAATTCGGTTGCAATGCACTAATGACACGACGTCATTATAAAACGACTGATACACTGCTGCACTATTACATAGGGTCGTACTGACCCGAAAAGCAGTGAAACTTTACAACGTTATTATAACCTTGGAAATCCTAGTCCGATTTCTATGAAACAAAAACTACTCTAATTTACGCGGGTACGCGCATAACTCAATGCAGTAAATTTTAATGTAATATTTCGATATGTTGGTGTAATTCATTAAAGTGATCTTTGGCAGATTCTTACGCTATAGCGGTACGGAACTCTTAGTGCTGGAGACCCTATGCTGCTGGATATGCCTTCACTATAATGTTACGGGGCATTTTAGAAATTGAAAACGACCTATTCGTTTTACCTTCTTTTCATCCAGTAATATCGAAGAACAATTACAGTTGGATTATTAATACAGTGAAGAAACTGTTTAGTTTGGGATTCAATATACATACACGTCTGATTTTTTACATTTCTCAAAATCATTGCGAATAACTAAAGAAATATGAAGCTTTCATATCAATGATAAAAAGCTATATTATATTTTTGATGTTCCTCATTTGATTAAATGTGTTAGAAATAATTTGTTAAATTATAACTATCAATTTGAAAACAAGACAGTTAATTGGGATGACATTAAAAATATGTATGATTTAGACAAAATTTTAGATGTTCGATGTGCACATAGACTAATAGATGATCACTTAATGCCAAATGCTTTTCAAAAGCAGAAAGTCCGATTTGCATTACAAGTATTCAGTAATTCCGTAAAAGCAGCCCCAGAAACATATGTTACTTCTGGTTCACTGAATGTAGCCGATAGAACTATTGAATTTGTTACGTTCATGAACGATTTGTTCGATTTATTACACTAAAACCATGTTTTTTTCCAAAAACATTTAACAGTGCATACAAGGGCGACAGTAATCAAACAGATCTGTTAAATAGAGCCCGTTATATATTTAAAAATGTAACAAAAAAGACGTAACTTTTGGATGCATTCTTAGTACACTGAATTCAATTAGCCATTTACTAGCAGACATGAAATGCGAAAAATTTGAGTATCTTTTTATACGAAGACTCAATAATTATTGCCTTGAATTTTTTTTTGGCATTATTAGGCAAGCAGGTGTCAGCTGCCACGAACCTACTTGCGTACAATTCACGAGAGTATTTCAAAAATCATTTTTATGACAGCTAATGAAACTGTCTATTGAAACAAATTGTACTGAAGATTTTGATAGAATTTTAGCTAAATATCATTCTTTTTTAAAAAATAACCCTGTATTCGCAACTTCAGTAACTGTCGTAACCCATGACATACTTCCGAATGTTTGTTATAATTACGATTTGTCTCAAGAAAACGCATTTCTGTACGTACGTGAGTACGTTTTGAGAAGATGTGTGGCTTAATACAAATGTATTGAAATGATAAAGTACGCTTCTTCATACGATGTCAAATGCACATCCAAAAATTTATACTTATGTCGAAAAGCTTACAGTACAAAAAATATTTATTCAGTCAAAATTTAGAAAATACTTTACAGGCAACTTTTACAACGTACGTTGAAAACAGTTTTAGCAGTCAATTAAATCATTAATTTTAATACAAAACCATGCCCCTGCTTCCTGTGTGATTTTTTATTAAAGTTATTTATTTGTACGTATGTGAATTTACTATATCGTCAAATTCGACAATCGCATGCTGGAAACTAGGAAATCCAAATGTCGAAAATATCTTTCAGTTTCGCATTTGTAGATTTTAAAACAA
Source organism: Eumaeus atala (assembly GCA_017140195.1). Taxonomy (NCBI): domain Eukaryota; kingdom Metazoa; phylum Arthropoda; class Insecta; order Lepidoptera; family Lycaenidae; genus Eumaeus; species Eumaeus atala. Next base: position 281,080 of record JAFELO010000109.1, read on the forward strand.
ACAATATCTGTGATTTTTTTATTTTATTTTGGTATCCTGAGCATAATAAGTAATGAGAGGTCTTATATAATAGTAATTATGGTAATTTTAGTTATACTAATCATTTAATTAGTACTTTTTTGTTTGTTTATAATAAAAGTTGTTATAAATGCTCACTTTTTAAAATTAATTCCTGTTACTACATTGTGACAAATCTGAAGCAATGATACAAGCCTACACAAAAGCGGCATTTCGCGTGACTTCAAACACGAAGTCACGCGAAATGCCGCGAATTCACGCGCATTTGAGGGAATTCGCGCGCCTGCGCACGATCAACTCCGAATTGGTGCGCGCGCATTCGCGCGAAGCCAAGTGGCTATTAGGCGAACTACGCGCCGTCTGGTCAGTCGGCAATCGGAATCACAATGGAAAACGACGAGAAATTAATTTATTTGGTCCAAAAATTCAACTGGCAACTGGTGTCCATCACTAATGCCACGAAAAAGCGCGCATTCTCGCGCTAATTCACGCGAATACGCGCACATTCGTGCGACTTTTTCATTGTGAGGAATTTGACGCTTCGATGCGCTTCGACTCTGCGCTAGTATGAATTGACCCTATGTTTGACAGCGCAGTGTCACAATTTCAATATTAAATGACTATGTGTGCGTGCCGTAGTGTGTTTGTATTAATAAAATAACAAAATCTAATGCATATTAAGTAAAGTATTCGATCATCTCCTCCATATAATCTTTAGCTGCAGAAAGTTTTAAATTTCTCCTTTCGCGTAATTCTTTACAAAAGATTTGGGATTTTTTTTCTTCGTGTATGTATTAATATATAGGTACCGATAACCTACACATTTATACCTATGGACATGAGGCGATGTAGTGCATGCGTATGTCGTATAAGTTGTACTGGAATGGGACAAGGAAGTTGTAAAAGATATAATTATCACATACAGATGTTACTTAATGTACCAGACCACTCAGGAAGTATTGTGAGAACAATTATATATGTATTAGATATAATCTATTCTGAAATTATAAGTACTAATAAGTATGTAAAAGGAATTTTCAAATTTTAAAATTTGCCTCCAATAATTTTACGACACATTTAAAATTATAAAAAACTCGGACTTCGGAAAAGTTAAAAAAAAAAATATTTTTTTTATTTTTTAACTGTCACCTGAAACCGGACGAATCATACGATAGAGTATAGACTTCAAATGATATATTTATGGATGAAGATTCTTCCAAGGCAACCGTTGGTTATAAGGAATTCCAGCGTGGTCGACTAACTTTACCGGGTGAACAAAGATGTGGTGCCCTTTAACGGCTGTTACGGAAGAAAACATGCTAAAAGTAAAAATTTAATTGAAGACAATAGGTGAATTACGTCGATCGCGAAGCATTCGCGTGAGGAGGACAGTTTTACACTGGGTAACACACAACCTCATGATGCACAGAAACATGCCCGGGAGGAATGCTGCCGTGACATGTATTATAAATTTGATGCACGCTCGTATCGGCGTGTTTACGACATAAGTACAGGCGATGAGTTTGTCAATACGATCCAGTAACGAAGCGGCAGTCGACTGTTTGGGCGTATCAACACGAAGTAATACCTACCAAAGTGAAGATCTAGAAGTGCATATTTTGATCGTCACATCAATATGACTGGCTTCTAACTGTCAATTACTGTACGGGATCAAAGTATTTATTACCGCTGAATAGTACACTACCAAATTCTTGCTGGATGTTTTCCATTTGTGAGCCACGAGCGTCCGAGGACGGGGCTCCGCGGCTGATGATGATCACCCACGTTATTAATATTCATATGGATTGACCCCCCCAATGGGCATCCAGCTACACACAAGCCGCACGCAACGCGACACTGAAGATGTCACTTTACGGCGGTATTATGTGAGCGAGAGGTATCTGGTGGCCCAATTCCGTTGCATAGGAGGATGTAGTATACATGGCACTACCTCCTCCTATGCAGCATGGCACTACCTCTTCCTAATTCTTCAACGGAACAACGAGCACACTGCGCTCAAACCGAGCGCCTTCCTGGATAGCTTGCCGGTCAAACTCTTAGATCACCATCCTTACAGCCCCGACCTGGCACCGTGTGACTTTTTTATTCCCTAAAATAAAAAAGCAGCTCAAAGCGATACAACTTTCGCTGCTGGAAGATGTTCTCAGCGTTTGAGCAGGCTGTAAATGAACTGTCTGTGGCGGAGTGGAAGAAGAATGTATCTATGTGTTTCAAATACATGAAACTTTGTGTTGAGACTGGTGGAGAGCACTTTGAGCAATTAACAGAAGGACATGTATCTATAGAACATTGATTTTTATTATCACAAAACTTTCTGAGTGTCCTACTTAAATGTGTAATTTACCTATCGATTTCCCGACTAAATGCTCAAGAGAAATTGTTTCGAAAATACAGTCAAAAATTTCACTCTAAACGAATCTGCAACATTTGCGTATTATCATAATATTTATTTATATATGTCACAGTCGGATTGTCTTAATCGCTTTATTTCATTACGAATAGTCATTTTCAAAAATAGTGCCTTTCATTTTGTGATGGGTCAACGATTAGCCGGATCGAATATGGCTGAGTGAAGTTGCGCCACAAAGATTTCGCCTTTATACGATATTCAATAAAGCTAGCCTTATTGAAATAAAGTGAATCATTATCCGCCTTGTTGACACGTTTTAGTTCCTAATTTTAACAGTCGCGACGTTGCTTGAGATGTCAACAACAATGGCGTCGATTGTAGAATAGAGAGAAATAAAAAACTACAGGTTCGAGGGTTAAGGCGAGGGCGTAGCTCCCGTTTAAGCCTTCGTGGTTGGGTTATTTTTTAGTTGCACTCAAAACACTGCCAAATTTTACACATGTATCGATCGGTGGCCCATTTTCTTTTCTTTTTATAGAATAGGGCGGCGAACGAGCAATGGGTGCCTTTTTACCATTACCGACGCCCATGAACATCCACATAATTACTATGCCGATGCCTTGTCGTCCTTTCACCCCCTCCGAATGGGCCACCGGCTACTCACAAACCGCACGAAACGCGATACTGACAATGTCACTTTAGGGCGGTATTATGTTAGCGTGAGATAACTAAACTCCCCGGTACTACATTTGTATATCGTATCTATATATATATATATATACATAT
>JAFELO010000109.1:284327-319872 GCA_017140195.1 Eumaeus atala
CTATATAATGGTCGTCTGTATAATAATGCCGTCTATATAATAATAATAAAGAAAATGACAATACTATCGAAAACTGCCTCTCCAATGCATTTTTAAATCACCTGTTTAATAGACATTAAACAGGTGATTTAAAAATGCATACCAAATATGAATTTTATTTTGAATCACAAGTCCACCAATTATCGTTCCCAAGTAATTGTAGTAGTGTCAAACCCTGAGAAGTGTAACCATTGTTTTGTACCTATCGGTTATCAATGTTATATGGTAGTAGGTATACTGTATAAAAATAAGAGAAAATACTTACTTAGTCTGGACGTTAAAAACCTAATCCCTTCGTGTGCAAAACCGTCGAAACTGTATGAGTTGCCGAAAATACACACGACTGGTGCTCCATTACGTCCAATAGTGAGCCAAATCGATTCACCAACTTATAAATTGGCTCAACATGTGCCGAAAGTTATATCACCACCTTATGGACTCACTACAGCATTTACAAGGTATTCATACCACTTTGTCGAAGAGATACAACGACTACATCTCCATGACAATGAAATTATGGTCAATTTTGATGTACAATCCCTATTTACATGCTTACCAATAGAGGAGTGCATATCAACAGTAATAGGAAAGCTGTAGGATAATAACCTACCACTGGAATATGCTGAGCTGTTAAAACATTGCCTCACGTCTGGCTATATGATGTGGAATCATCAATTCTACAAACAAGTAGATATAGGGTAGCGATGGGTTCACCAGTATCCCCTGTAGTCGCAGATATCTTTGAGGTGGACTTTGAGAAGGTTGCAGTTCGAACTTCACCTATAAAAACAAGGTTCTACAAGAGGTATGTTGATGATATTTTCACAATTTTACCTAAGGATAAAGTAACCATATTCCTTAACCATCTAAATAGTATAAGCTCCATAATACTTTTTACAATGGAGTTAGAGGCAAATAATTCTTTAGCTTTCTTAGATGTTTTGATCATCCGTAATCCCAACATCACATTCAGTCATACGATATATAGAAGACATACCCATACTGATCGGTATCTAAACGGCAATTCTCATCACCATCCAACACAGTTGTCTACCGTGGGTAAATCTTTGTTTCAGAGAGCACGAGGCATCTGTGATAAGCAACATGTGGATAGCGAACTTCAACATGTCAAGCAAGTTCTGCAAGACAACAAGCTTCGGGTTCCCCGTCTGCACCACAGAAGCAGAGTAAAACCAGCCACTGTCGAGCGCTTACCTGCTATATTACCATATTTAAAAGGGGTGACTCATAAAACGGGCTATATTCTCAAGCGAGCTTCAATAAAAACTTATTTTATTTCTTGCCATCAGTGAAATGCCATATCCCTCTGCAAGATGCAGGAGTGTACAAACTAAAAGATCTAAAAAAACTCGCGTTAAAGAACATATAGCCGATATGAAACACCGACGTGTTGCAAAATCTGCGGTCTGTGAACATGCTGAAGTTCGCCCCTCCCATTACATTAGACTTGAAAAAGCGCAAATCCTCACTAGGGAACACCGATTTCTTCCAAGGATGATCCGTGAGGCTATTGAAATAAAAAAAATCACCCAAATTTCAATAGAGAAGATGGCTGGGTTCTTCCCTCTGCTTGGGACCTAGTGGTGAACATAATCAAATCAAAAAGTAAAGATAACACCTCAAGACAGCAAGATATAATAAGTACTGTTTGCGTTAATCGGAACAACTAAAATTATAATTCTTCGGGTACTTTTAAAAACTTGGTACATCAGGATATCTGTCATCTCAGTCCACCCGTGACCATGGTTGCTGTAAAGCTTCTGAAACATCGGGCTAATAAATAATTAAAAAAAAATCGTAAAAGTAGTTTTATTGTAATTATATAACACATTTATAGTGCTTACGCATCATAACGGCGAATTGGAGATGTGTCTACATTATAATTATTAATTTTTATATAATTTCTGATATAGTCACGATCAGTGTCGCTTAACAATGACCAGCTTTCTAACTCTACCAATAGCTCTAAATTCATGCAACTTTGTATGATCCTCTCTACTGATAACATAGACAGGAAGTCGGATTGCATGATTCGTAATTCTTTTAGATATAGCAGCGGATTCTTTTCCAGTATTCTTTGCAAAAAATCGTCTGTAAGTTGTATTGCGGTACCAATTTGTATAAACTCTACATTTAAACAATTGCTTAATATAAACATTAAGTGTTCATCTGTGAAAGCAGAAACACAAGTGAGATTTTTTAAATTTCTGAAAGGTAATATTTCTAACTTTTTCGTATAAAGAGAGGTATGTTGTATTAGCGTGCAGTTATAAAATGTTAAACTTATAAGAAGAGGGCACATTTGACTAATATACATTAACGCATTTAAATCTATCTGATCAACGTGCTCCAGATGCAATTTAGTAATATTGCAACCTTTTACTTGTAGTACTTGCTTTACATTGTCAGCATAAAAATCACAGGACAATAGTTTAAGTTCACATAAGTCTCGTAGGCCTATTAACACCATTAAATCACTTTGGAGAGTGTTGTGAAATACAGTCATATGACGAATGTAAGGGCACATTTCTACCGCTAGTTGCAAATGAGAATTTGTGGCATATCGACTAACGAAAACTTTTAATTCCAATGGGGCAGTCTCAGGGCAGTTGATATTAATGAATTCTAATATCTTCCCTATTTCATCACAACGACCTAAATCTTCTAAACCGGGACAGTTAATTAATAAATTAACATATCCCTCCCAGGTGACAAATGTATGATACAATTGCACGCTTTTCAAATTTTTTAACTGACAAATTAAATTAATACTTTCGTTTGTAATACACTTAGAACAAGATAGATCTAATTTCTTTAATTTGGGACAGTGCTTGACCAGACAATTTAAAATGCTGTCCGTGCAGTCATAATTAATACAGAGATACTGCAAATCATGCAAACACACTAAAGACTTAAGGATTGCCTCTTCCATGTCAGCCGTTTTCCAACCTCCGGAAAGTGAGCCTAAGTTTAAATGAACGAGGCCTGTTAACATGGTTAACTTTGTATAGAATACAGAACGCATCATTTTAGGAATATTATCAATAGACACACTTGTTAATTTTTTTGTAAACAGGACTTCGGTCATTTTTACAGCAACGTTCATTTGACTAACAAATTTTCCCATCGAGCCTCTGAAACCTAAAGATTGTTTGGTTTTTTCTATAAGGTTTGCTAGAGATTTTATAGTCTCGTTAGCCAGTTTATCATGTAGCATCCATGGGACGTTGAAGTCTAAATAATTTCTTATAACATCTACATATCTAGATAGCGTCTCTTGTGCCTCGTTTGGATGGTGCATAGCCAGTATGGAGTTTGGGATCATGAACATCTCTGCTTGTTTTGCTATCCAGTCTCCAAGCTTGCTTAATGCCAAACACTCCAGTGTTTTTGTCTCCTTATATCTTGTCATTCTGAAAAAAAAATGTATTTTTAAAAGATTGTATCATAGTCCTAGGTATGTACAGTTGTAGTTTAAATAATAATAATATCTGTGGACTTATCACACCACATTTGCCTAGCCCTGTTCTAAGTACCGTAAGGACTTGTGCTACAGGTACTAGACAACGGAAATATATTGAATATTTTTTATAAATATAAGAAATACATAAAATATATATATAAGCATCCATGACCTAGGTAGGATTCGAAACCCGCGACCTCTGGTGTAACACGCGGACTAACCGCCACGTTACTAACTGAGGCTGATTTTAGTCTCACGCTCACCGTCAGCGCTCATAGCTCAGCGCGTTGTTTGTCAGCGCTGAGGCTCAGCGTAGCTCGTTTTAGTATCGTACTGACCGCCTTACCGTACAGACGACGACAAAATGCGGAGTGTATTAATTATTGCTGCTTTGTAGTATGTATCCCAAAAAAATAAAAATCGGCGACGACGAAGACTTCATGTTCATCCGTTGATTGACCAGAGAGCCGTTGCAGGAGAGTTTGTCTTGTTATGTGGCACTTTGCGGGCTGACGAAAGTAAATTCTTTAATTACTTTCGAATGTCAGCTAGAACTTTTCACGAATTTCTGGTAAAGATACAGCATGAACTGGTCCATTGCAGCTTACGAATCGTGCCTATAACACCGATTGAACGACTAATGGTGACTTTAAGGTAAGAAAAAACATATTTACTCGTTTTATAATTATGTATAACCATGGCAAAGTATTGGTAAGACAACAACATAGGTATTTATTATTGTTATGTTTCATATTATAGGCAAGACAAAAAAATAACATAAATGACATATTATTAGTAATTAAACCTAATATAATTATTCATTCTGTCTAGCTGTTTCATAACCAGTATCCACTTCGCGATTCGCCATGACTGTACGCGCTGACGACGTCCGCTCCGCTTGATACAAAAACGCTCACTGTACGCAGAGGCGTTCGTGCGATCGTCAGCGCCGACAGCTACGCGGGGCCGACGCGCGACGCGTACGGACGCGTAGCTATCAGCGCTGACCACCGTGCGCGCTGATAACTACGCGTCATCAAAAAACGCTTCTTAAAAGTTCATATGTGCGCGTGCCGTCGGCGTGAGACCAAAATCAGCCTGAGCCAGCCGGTCGTCTAAACAGTATCTAGGTTTAAAGGGTCTCCTACCTGATGCAAAAACCGAAACTAGTTTGACCACAATCATTAGTTATTTAAATTCTTACATACATACAGGACATTATCTAAAATGTATCCAGTAAAGAGACAGTCTTCAATTTATCTCTAAGTGATGTATTAGGGGCTAGCTGATGGACTGCACGATTGACTCGCTTCTGAAGCACGAAAATATAATGACATAATGCTATGGGTTTAACTAATTTTGGTGAATGTTCATCTGTAATTTGTATTCTAATTTTTGTAACTGCAAATGCTGCCGAACTAAGTCTATTCGCAAGTTTTGTGATTTAAGGTAAGAAGCTTGTTTATAAACTCGAACACTACTTTGTGGACAAATTATTCGATTCGGCTTCATAGATGTTGAGAAATCCCAGAAACAACACTTTGAAAGAAATATTTTTTCTTTCTTCAGTTTGGTTTCATTTTAAGGAAAACATAAACGTAGTGTAGCATAACATAACGTAGGTTCAATTTGCGAAGAAGAAGACTAATATTTTATGGAACTATCTACCTTCATATACCTACTTAACAACTTTCCGGAACTTAATATAGCACTAGGTTATACACACAGGATAGTTTTTGAAAACGTCTTATTTGGTCTACATGTGATTCTGGTGTCAAATTTACAAAGTTATAAGCGAGAACAAGTGGATGTGAATTTAGTGAAATTCGTTGTTAAAAGGTTTAGAAATTCGGCTTGAAAACCGAGCATTATAACCTGATCAAATTGGAATCATCATTGCAAAGCGTAAACTGTTTAGGGCCTAAATTTTTTGGGGAGTAGTGTTGAGTTATTGAGGGGAGTTTCTACCCCTTCAGTAGTAAAATAGAGGTGGACATTTTGTATGGAAGTCCGTAATTTTTAAAGTTACAAAAATGAAACTTTATTTTTGGGATACTTATTAAAAATGAGTAGTTACGTATTAAAGCGTGTCTGGATGTTATACCCTTAAGGCGTAAAATAACTTTCGTATGTGGGTTAGCCTGGAAGTCCCTCATTTTTGAAGAAAGAAGCATACTTCTTTTTCAGGCTTTTTGTTACAAACGAATGAATACATTTATCAGCAATTATAGATATTCTATTTCTATGGTGACCGGAGATCGCGGTCGAAACCGCGGGGTGCTGCTAGTTTATTATAAACGCCTTACCGTATTAAAATTGTAGCCATTACATAAATACACTGAGAGGAGTGTATGAGCGTATCGAGGTAGTCTAAGTCGAGGTAACTTATCATTATATATTTTCTATACATTCTATATATGTTATTACACAAAATTCAGAGCGGCAAAGATCATATGATCTTTTATCTCATTTTTATGCTGAACTACTATTAAATTATGTTTATTTATTAGTAGAAACGAATTATTAAGCATTACATCTATTACCTCTCCAAATACTTATATCACTGTTCCAGAAACATAAATGAACATTTATATAATATTATTGTTCTAATTCACAATATACACACGAACACTTCTGCGCATTATAATTTTAGAAAACTTTAAAACATAGATTCGTATAACTCATACACTAATACTCTAACAACCATCACATCTATTTATAATCATAGGACGGATCATTTTAGCACAGTAGTGATCACCAGTTCCAACCTCTACGTCAAATATTTTCTAGGCTCCCGCTTACGTCTACTAGGCAGGAATATAGTTATGTGTTAAATTACCTTGTGTAATTAAATTATCAAAATTGTATGAATTCCATATAGGCTTTCACTAGGTACACACACTCCATTTCTACCAATTAATTTTAACTTGAAAAATAGGCAATTTTGAATTAGGTATGTTAAAATTGTACGATTATTTATCTGAACATACTAGTAGAAAAAGGAACAAAAATATACTTAATATTCTTTTTACTCATTAAGAAACTGGTGCGAATGAATATATGTTGTTTTTGTCGTTGTTAAAAAGAATATTAAGTATATTTTTGTTCCTTTTTCGTGTATGTATTTTAAGTAAGGTATCAATTTTGTGGTGCTGGAGAAAGATTGGGGCTACATAAGTGCAATAGAGCGAACCGAGTGTGACATATCCTTATGTATTTGTCTTGCTTAATGCTTCATCCACATTAATTAATCAATATTCTTTAAATGCTTAAGATATCAAGAAAGAGTGTGTAACTTCGTTTACATGAGAATGCCTATCGGTTTTCCATACATATATGTTGTATTGTTGTCAAATATTACGTAGGTTTTAAAAAACATCTTAAATGAGAGGATTACCTGATGGCGAATAGATGCTGTTCTCATAGATTATTCAATTGTAGGTACTGGGCTGACGCCTACAAAGACTCGCACAACTGTATCGCATACAGATAGATACGTTGCCGTACTACAAATACAAAATCTATAGGAAAAGTATTCATAGAACCTCATGAAACATGACATACTCATCAATTCAAACTGTTATTAATAAAGAGAGTAATACCTACGCCTCTGTATTCCCACTCCTGCCAGTCTGAGTCTGCTCCGAGTATAGAGTTTGGGATCATGAACATCTCTGATTCTTTTGCTATCCAGTCTCTAACCTTGCTCAATGCCAAACACTCCAGTGTTCTTATTTCCTTATATCATGTCATACTGCAAAAAATAAATGCAATTTTAAAAACTTGTATCCTAGTCCTAGGCATGTACAGTATCTAGGTTTAAAGTGTCTCCTACCTAATGCAAAAACCGAAACTAGTGCGACCAGAATCAACGTTAGAATATATTATAGCAAATAGTTTTTAAAGTGTTATAATTTATCTCAAAAATAGTTTGTGCTGACACGTTTGGCACATACATAGCTGGCTGTCTATGTATCCGAAGGTATAATTACGATACGGACTATGACAATATTTACGCGAGGACTTGTAAATATACTATGTTTTTAATTCTATGACGATGGATTTGGCTGTTTGAGGTAGAATTTTGACATATTTTGTATGGAACTTGTGTCAAAATTCTATCTCCAGAAGTCAAATCCAGCGTTTGATAGACTATTGAAAGGGGCCGTAAGTCTACTGATAACATAAAAGTAATAGGTACTGGGCTAACGCCTACAAATACTCGCACAACTGTAGGTTATACAAATACGTTGCCGTGCTACAAATATAAAATCTATAGGAAAAGTAATCACACAAACCTTTTGAAACACCACATAGTCATCAATTCACACTGTTATTAATAAAGAGTCCGTCCAGTCCGCGTCTGGTCTACAGTGTAGCACTGGCACCGTTACACTCTTAAATACGACATCTCCGCATACACACATACCTAGATTTACTATGTCGTGTACTATCGCCGTAGATGGCTGTTGGATATTGTAGGATATAATAAATTTTATTTGCATTTCAGAAAGAAAGTATTTACAGCTGGGGCACTGGAGCCTATCTTATGGCGGTGAGGCTTAATAGCGTATGGACTGTGGTGTCCTCCAGTGCTTGAGATGAAGACAGTTGAAATTGTTTCTTATTAAAAGATGAGATAAGGGCGCTTTTGAATGGGAACCTGGTCCTATGGCGTTGACCTGTCGCTGTGGAATACCATACACGTACATAATTCTTCCTTTTTGGAGAATCTAATTATGGCCGTTGTCCGGGACTAGCTAGACACCAAGATCGCTGGTGCTGGCGGATCTGGTCCGTTTCGACAAGTATGGTCATAGATGGACGAGGTGTTTCTACTACGATTTTGGCGTTAACACCTTAAACCGTTTTTGGATTGTACCCTGATTAATGTGCCAAAGTACCGTCTGCATCATTTTAAAATTTTTGTTCTGTGCACAGTACGTACGAAAACTTGTAAGTCTTCATGTCCTATGTAACGCCGGGAAATACATTTGTGCCTTGTTGTCGGTTCTAGGTACCTAATATATAATTATAAATGGTCGGTATCAGTAATATATAATTATAAATATATGATCAGTATTTTCTACAAATTAGGTTAGGGTATATCAAAGCGTGTTTACGTATGCTTTTATTTCTTACAATTTGTGACTATAACTTAGAAAAATATTTATAAGTCATAGCCATTTTAGAGATAAAAGAAGAAAAGGTGTCATGGCTCGTTGTCTGTCAAAATGATTTCGCATTTATCAAAAATGATTTAGGGATACCCCAGGTGAGAAATATCGATACTTTGATATATCGATATTTATAAAAATATCAAATCGTCCTTCGATATTTTGAGGAAAAGTACCGATATATAAAAAACGTTTTTTTTTTTCAATTTTAGTATCTAGTTTATAAAAAGCTTTATAAAATCTATAGTAAAAATGGAATTTTAAAGAAAATATACCCAATGGTAGGTATATAGCCTACATGGTTTTAAAATTTACATTATTTACAGAAAAATCTTTGGTATAACATGAAACCCGAAACTGAAATTAAAGCGACATGACGATTAATTGAAAAGATTACAATAAAACTATTTTTATGGATTTTATCGCGGATTATTAAATTATTTATGTTGCCCGAAGTTTCAGAAGCTTTACAACAACCGTGGTCACGAGTGGACCAAGATGACAGATGTCCTGATGTACCAAGTTTTTAAAAGTACCCGAAGAATTATAATTTTAGTTAGTAGGTTGCTGTAAAGCTTCTGGAACGTCGGGCTACATAAATAATTTAATAAACCGCGATAAAATCCGTAAGAATAGTTTTATTGTAATGACTAACATTCGCGTAAACTTAAGACATCAATAATTAAAAGGACTTGAAATTGAAGGCATAAAAAGCTAGTTTCGAATTATTATTTTTAGGTTTTGGCAGAGTCAGGAGTCTGCGGCGTAGTCCTGACATCAACGCCGCAATCAAAATATTTTTGAGTTACTAACACTTATTTCGCAAACTCGCTGGTTTTTACTGCATAGGTTATTGCATAGCTATTAGGTAGGCATATTCGAAATTTTTAAATACCGATATATTGAAAAAATATTTTGATGTAACGATGTTTTTATGTGTTCTTGTTCTTTTTATCGGATTTGCCAATGTCATAGTTTTTGTTTAGGTGTCCCTAAATCCATTTAGTGCCAGAGCTCAGACGTCACTGTCAGTCCGCAGTTGAATAGTGTCACTGTCATAGGTATACGAAGTTTATTTTTATAGAAGTGGATTTTGAATACTAAATGGGTGCAGAACGCTTTAAGCAGCTGATTAATATACGAAACTTATATTATGATGGTCACGTTCATCGTAGATAAGGATAAGAGCTACTCCTCTACAGATAAAATTCGAGATATGTATTAAAAAATATATATAGTTCGTTTGTTGTCTTGCAACCATTCAATAGGTATTAGCTATTAGATATGACTCTGCCATTACCTATACCACCCTGTGCTAAACGAGATGGCCTAAGTAGTCTTGGTTGCGAACGTTTTGAGTACGCAAGTACAATGGCGACAACATTAATGGCACCGGTTAAAACTGAGCGAGAAATTCTCGAGCATTCAATGTCTGAAGATGATCCAAATGCTAATACTCAATCATTAAGTGAAGTAGGGAAGCAGCCACGATGGGGTCCCCGGCATCGAGGAGCCCAGGAACTTGCTGAGCTCTATAGTCCAGGTAAGTCTTCTCACGCCCTTTACTTTACTATTTTATTTGAGATATATTACTTTGATATGGTCACACATTTGCAACAATATAAGTTTTATGTTACATATAAATAAAATATTAGTATTAATTTCCATTGTCCGCAAATATTCAGTTGTTACTAGTATTATACATCATTCCATTATTGTGTAATTCTAAACTGTATATCAAGTAGAGTTGGTCTAACTAGTCTGGTATAAATATTTAGATTTTTTTATTTATTATAAATAATTAAATGTAAATCTGATTTATTGAATACTACTTTTAGGAAAGAGACTTCAAGAGCTGGTATGTGTTGTGGTCTGCTGTACCTTGTGTGTTTGCGCTGGTCTTTTGATGTGCAGATATATACGTGCAGATGCTTCTCTGATATTGGCAGCTTTGGCTGGTGTGCTATCAGCAGATTTTGCTTCTGGAGTAGTTCATTGGGCTGCAGATACATGGGGCGCTGTGGATCTACCTATAATAGGCAAGGTGATTAATGTTTTTTAGACATTCAATTTGATAGCTCTTTTACATTTTTTATTTGCTTGGAAATTAAGGTATCTATTTCCTTTTTTATATCCATTCTCCTATATTTATTCAACTGTTTATTCTAGACAATATTTTTAAAAAATCTATGTGCAACTAAGGGTAGTTGTTGTCCTGGTGCCATTGGTAACAACAAAAAGGAATTGAATGGAAACTACATTTTATCTAGAGTCCAACCCATATTGGTTGGAAACCAAATTATTGGCTTGGGTTTCAGTTTCGGCCCAAACTAAACTTGAAACTGAAACTCACATGTTTATATTTAAAGTCCTATATTTAGTAAATTTTATACAGGATTTTATTATTTATCAATATTTCATTTCTAAAATTTGAATGCATGTAATTAAAAGGTGCCGTTGCTGCATTGCACGATCTATTGCTCATATAAAAATAAAATTTGTGAAAAGTGAATGCGCTTGAGAAATTTCCGATCACCCATTGCAGGATATAATATAGGAGGGCTATGCATCTGCATAGCCTAGCCTCCCAGACTTCAACCCGTTGCTATATAATAAACCGGCCAAGACGGGTTCCGTACCGATATCGTGTATTGTTCGTTCGAAAAAGGCCTGATAATAAAATATGATAGAAGTTCCTAAAATTAATTAATAAAATGTAGTGCTATGCTGCAGTGCACCGAAATTGAACCGGGACAAGCTGCCGCACCTCTCGTGCATATTACACCACTGCAAAATTGACAGATATCTCATTTCCTGTGAGTGGCCATTATAAAAAAAGGTTTTTTTTTTAGTATAAGGGGGCAAAGGAGAAATCCTGTACTTTTAACGTCGTCCTACGTCCATGAACATCCCCGTAATTATCATGCACCACAGGTTACTCACAAACCGTACAAAACGCGACACCAAAGAAGTCACTTTAAGGTATCATGTGAGCGAAAGGCACTTACCAGGTCGTGTAGGCCTAGTTTCACTGCAACACAGCATGTAACTACCACTTACTATGTAAGCGTATTCACTCATCTTATATGAAATAATCTACCAAGATAAGTTCTACATGATTTTTGCTGTGATGTAAGTGTAGATTATTAATTTTAGGGCCGTTTTTATGTGAACAGAAAGATTTTAACTTGAAATATGTATTACAAAGGCCAAAATTCCGATTGTTTTGATTGCATTAACTTAGAAGTTCGATTTTTCTCTTCTCCCATGGACTGCGTCGGTCCAACCGTCAAAGCCTTTTTGTCAAGAATGAGTATAGGTATCAGGCTGAAATTCAAATGAAACACTGACTGCTGGTGTGCATCATCTAAGAGCGGACACTAAAGCAAACTCCCAAGTCAACCCGATCAGAAGATAGACGGCAATTTATGTTAATATTTTGATTCTCTAAAAGTAACTAAAACCTATTTGTAGTCTACTGGTTAATACGCCAATGGTAAGTAACCTTACTTCCCGTTGGCCTAGAATCATGAACTTTATACAAAACTGGATTTTACTTATAATCATTGCACTTGCATCGAACTAGTGATTTGTGATATATGCGAAGCAAACACTTTGGGCCCCTTTTTAAGAGAAGTGCGCTAACGGGTGAGTATGAAATTTGACACGCTCATAGGTTATTTATGGGCGAAGAGCCGATTACTAACACTTTTATATAACATGGATTACATTTTGTTTTGTTACATATTTTAACGAAATAAACATTACCCACACTACAGTATTTATTCTTAGTTAAATCGTCTGTAATACACAATTTGTGACACTGTCAAACAAAATATGACGTACGATATTTAGCTTTATTATATATCTAACTTTAAAAAGGTTTTACAGCAAACCGTGTCCGAAGTTGTTTTTTTTTAATAATTATGATCGAAATTCGATCTCTAGGCAGATCAATGGAAAGATATAATATTATAACAAGTGATACCAAAGAATACTTTTGATACATTATTATTTACATGCATAACGAAACTGGATATAAATAATGTTATAATTAAAAATAAAATAATATTACATTTGAATTTGGAATCGGTCGTTTATAAAACATTGTTCACTGGTTTTTCCTTTTGGCGCCAATATATTGTACAACATTTTTCGATATTAAAATGGAGTGGGGTGATAAAGTTAACTGAGTCGCTGTGCATTGTATTACACAAAGTAGGTATAGAGCCAAATGCAATTTTTAAAACTCCGTACACCTGGCATTAGTCAAATGTTCGTGTACAGGGCTTTTAATAGGTACAACGAGACTTCCTCTGTTTGCGACAGAGAAAGATCCGTCCGTGTAGTCTTCGTACGAAAAAGATGGTCAAAGCAGTAAGGGAAAGAATTCGAAGAAATCCAGTCCGAAACCAAAAGATTTTATCTCGGGAAATGAAGATAGCACCTAGAATCATGTCGCCTATTTAAGAGATGACTTAGACCCTGCATGCACTGGACATTTATTAACTGACAAGCTAAAATTGAATATAGTGGTAACATCGAAACAAGTACTGAAGCGGTACGCAAAGGTAGGTCACAGAAAAAAAAGTGATGGTTTGGTGGGGTGTTAGCTATGAAGGAGTGACAGCCATATTTTGGAGAAAATGGTGTCAAACCAGGAGCCCAAGTGTATCAAGATACATTCTTGAGAAGGCCTAAGCCTTTAATAACACCATGTTCAATAACCAAATATGGTCCTTCCAGTAAGACTCGTGACCAGATCATAATACTCGATCCACCCAATTTTGTTTAAAAGGATCGTTCCCGACTTGATCATCGCTGAAGACTGCCCTTCATCTAGTCCCGGCCTTAATACACTGGCTAGTGATTTGTGGTCAGTTTTAGAGAGTACAGCTTGCTCTAGACGCCATGATAATTTTGAGTCCCTAAAACATTCCATACGATTGGCAGTGAAGAATTTCCCCATGTAAAGAGCGCGTGCTTCTATTGATAACTGACCTCTACGTTTAAAGGGCTGTATTACAGCCAATGGAGACCACTTCGAATAAGCTCTTTATATTTCAACACTGTAATAGTACTAAATGTTATTTGCAATTTGACAAATACTTTTTTCTTTGATACAATAGTCTTGCCATAGACTAGGTATAAAGTGTGTCGACATAAAATAATTAAAATCACGTTGGCGTTCTTCCTTACTTACAGTTCGTTGGAAAGAATAACATCACCGTTATTTACGAAAAGTACATTGTAGCCGTATTCGATCCTGCAAATTCGATATTCCTTTTGATCTTAATTTCAATTAAAATGTTGAGTAAGCTCTGTTGTTCGAAAACAATTAAATACGTAATAATTTATTTATAAAAAAACAATCTCATTCACGACTGGCTACCATTAAAGATAGCCACGAAGTTAACCGAATGCCGCACGATAGTCCCCGAATGGAGTTTCGGCGATGCCGAAAACTTCGATCTATTCCTGGCCTGGAAACCGACACTGCTGCTGAAACTAGAATCTTTGGCCGAAACAGACTGAAGCCGAAGCCTACTACGGCCGGACACTAATTTTAACACTATAAACTGATTATTTGTTTAAACACTAGTCACAATGTGGTCCACAGGCTCTTAGTCCGAGAAAACTGTTGTGAGTTTTATTATTATATTGTATTAAAGCAAGGTCCGAAATACAAGCGAGTGTCAGGCGATCGACCTCCTTGGTGTACGTAGGTTGAGCTTTATACCCAGCTGATGATGATAAAACTAAATGTCTTAAATCAATAAGAATAGAAACGATTTGCCACGAAGCGGATGCCGTCAGTTACGTTGATGAGAGCAGAAGTTACGTGAATAAAACCGATTTACAAATAAAGGTTATGATTAAATAAGGATATATGATAATAGAAGGATAAATAGAAAGATACTGAGTAATGCTTTTCGATTCAAACAGTCTGCAATAAAATTAAATTTAGATACTACTTGCTAAGTATATTGCATCATATGCCAACAATGCACAATCATTACATATCATACATTATGCCTGGCTGTTTCACGCGCATAAGCCCCGTACTTCACTCCTTTGGTCGCAGCGTAATGTTTTTTTTTTCAAATTGGATCAGTAACTTCGTACAAGCAAACTTCTCAGCTTTATCACAAGATATTTTATATTTTTTGAGTTTATGTTGGGTTTGTAAAATGTAATCATCAAGTGAATCGCGATACTAAAAACTACAAAATAATATGATCTGCAGTATAAAGTTGCAGTATAAACATGCACCCAAAAATGGTATTAAACAGAAACATGCATTGTTAGAGTAGAAAATAGCTTCTGAGGTACCTACCTCATATTTCTCTAATATCGACCTCGATATTAGAGAAATTCTCAGCTACACTCATTGTTATGCATGCTTTGCCATCATTCGTCTTCTGTTAAAGGACTACTTGTACCTATTTTTTGTATTATTGTCTATTCAGACAATAAAAAAATAAAGTAGGTTTTTTTATAGAATAGGGGGCAAACGAGCAATGGGAGCCTTTTTACTACTACCGAAGCCCATAAACATCCACATAATTCCAATGTTGTTGCCCTTTATTTTTTCATTTTGAAGGGTTTGTTTCAAATTTTGTATATTTTCAAAATGTCCTTTGGCCGAAAACCGTGCGCACACAAACAAACCCTGTGCACAAGTAATATTATTACTCGTTAAATCGAAGTGTGATATTTTGTCGTGGCGTGACCTTCGAGTGTTACTTGATGTGCCACGGACATAGAATATCGATTTTTTTACTAATAGTTTTTAGAACCCGTAAGCAATGTTTTAAAATGTAATCTCCGTGGGCCCGGTATTATAGCTGATATGTTATGTCAAAGACCAATGCATAGACTCGTAGACTCATAGGTATCTTGTTTACCTACTCCAGTACAGTAGCATCGCAGAAAATGTTTAGAAGCTTTAGTCTCTAATTTAAAGTACGTTTGTGTGATAGTGAACAGTTTATAGCATTATAGTTTTTATCACCACTTTGAGAATAAGATGTTTTTTAAATATTTTTAAGGCTTTCTGTAATCTTTCTGTAAAATATTTTTAGTCTATTTATCCAAAGTCAGTAAATTGGACATTTACATATTTTTAAACAAAGTCTATATGTGAAGCAATTTCTAAAAACCCATTCAACGGTTTTTCGTACGATTTTTAACCATGGATAGAGCGGTTGCCGAGTAGGTTTAGTGAATAATTTATTACTAACAATCCGACGAGTGTCACGGGCGAAGCCGGGGCGGATGGCTAGTTATATATATTTTATTGATAAATAAGAGCCACTGAGTTTGTTACGCATGTTTTCATCGTTTTTCTATCATATTAGGGCTGGGGGTGAAGCTGTGGTATTATATATAGTACCATTTTATAATTCTATTTTGTATTTTAAGAAGTCGTTAAAATATGTAAGTATTTTGTGGCCCATTAGTGGAAGGCGGATAACGCATTTGCATAATATGCAGATAATAATGTACGTCGGAGGTCACCAAATGACATCGATTTATCCCCGAAATATTTGTCCCCGAATGTTACAAAAAAATAACGGATTTGTGTTGTAAAGGGATGATGATAAAATAGTAGAGATAATACGAAGGATACCACACCTTCAACCTTGGGCCAAACCAGAAACATTTTCATTTATATAAATGTAGATTCCCTTCTCTCTGTATGCCGACAATTGTTATATCCGTAGTCGTTATAACACAAAGTCCCCAAAAGCTGCCAGTCTCTACGTGGCCGTTTTCTCAAATTTACTGAATGTATTTTCATGCGGGTTTCACCAATAGATAGAGCAATTCCCGAGGAAGGTTTAATGTATCATTTGTTAAGATAACAATCCTGCCACTGTTATTCACGTGCGAAGCCGGGGCATGGCTACTTAACAATAAGAATAGAAGCAATTGAACGACATGCAATTTATCGTGTATGAGTTCCGCTTTCGTTGCAGAGCGCGATATTGCCATTAGCGCCCTACATAGCTGTACATGCTCTTTTTATTTTTATGTTTACTTTACTTTTTATTTATGCACACACAATCCGGTTGTCACAGACCAAAAAAAAATTATCTGGATTTCACAACCTATAACGAGTCACAATATTTTTTTGCTGTAGTGGATACATTTTCAATTCGCGGTTGCACCAGCGTAAGTTTCTATTCCTTCAATCCGTATTTCACCCTCTTTGGATTGAAGTTTATCAAAATATTTAAAATGCTACAATGTTCCTAGCATTAGCATCGTTGTCCGCCCGTCCGTCACTCCGTCTGTTAAGACTATTTTCGCTGGACTTGTAGTCACGTCTACGTCACGTCCTACTCAAAACTCCTTGTTAGCAAAAAACCATGCAAATATAGTGTACGGAAGCCTTGCGGGACTTTGCAAAGTCCCGCAATGTTCCCACCAATTAAATATCTGTATCTTTAGTACACTTTTATACTAGCGCCTACTTGACATGACGTGAAATCGGCGCTTTCGTACAGTGCTCGTGTTTCGACTTCAGATGTACAAACATTATAACCGGGATATTTAAATTTGGTACACGTAGCTGGAACCCTCGGGTGATCGAGTGCGACTCTTATTTGACTGGTTTTATCAGATACACTTTTATGTTTAAGTTTAACGTGTTGCTACATTCGACATTAGAATATCTACTTTGTTGGTCTCTTAGGAAAATATGAATAGCGTGTCGTAATGCTTCGTACTGACAGCTGCATAATATGTTTATAGGTTTGGCCTGACACTCACGCAAGCATCACAACTAGACACGCCCATGTGTAAATGTCCACTGGGCTTTCCAGCTGACATTCCGCCGCCGATTAAATTATTTGGCACGTGGGCTACAATGGTCTCCATATTTGCAAAACTCACACAAAGGAACACCTATATACGAGGGTGGATCTAAAAGTTCGTGGCCTAACCTACATGGAGCTATGACATCTTTTTAGAGCTACCGTCATTTGTTGGTATGTGTCATATTAATTTATTGTGCGCAGTTTCATTCCGATACTGCACAATATAAATTTTCTGTGTTTGAAGCAATCTGACGCAATTTTCAATAATGGAGAAAATTGAAGACCGTGCAGCCATTAAGTACCTCAATAAAAAAGGCCTATAACTAAAAGACATCCATCAAGATATGGTGAACACTTTGGGGGAGCCTGCTCCATCGTATTCAAGTGTCAAGAAGTGGGTAGCTGAGTTTAAGCGTGGTCGTGAGAGCATTAAAGATGATCCTAGGAGTGGAAGGCCTACATCCTCTACCACGAAAGAAAACATCGATAAAATTTGTGATCTCGTACTGGGTGACCGACGTTTGACCATTGGTAAGATAGCTGAGATAACAAAAAATAGTTATGGCCGGGTGCAACACATAATAACGGAAGAGTTGGGGTTCCATAAGGTTTCTGCTAGCTGGGTCCCGAGGTTGCTTTCAGCTGAACAAAAACGATACACAATTTCGCGAGATTGTTTGGAACTTTTTGAGACTGATCCCGAGGACTTTTTGTCTAGATTTGTTATCATGGATGAAAGCTGGGTTCACCACCATAATCAAAGCAACAATCCAAACAGTGGAAAAGATCAGACTCTCCTACACCGAAAAAGGCTAAGGTCGTTTTGTCGAATAACAAAGTTATGGCTTCTGTTTTTGGGGATGCGAAGGGCATTATTTTTGTAGATTATTTACCGAAAGGTCAAACTATAAATTCTAGTTACAATTGTAACCTTTTACGAAGACTTCGGGAACAAATGAAAGAAAAAAGACCGGGAATGTTGCGTATGAAAGTTTTGTTTCATCAAGACAATGCACGTGTTCACACTTCGGTTGGAACAATGTCTGTAATCCATGATTGTGGCTACGAATTGCTGCCCCACCCACCTTATTTGCCGGATTTAACTCCCTTGGATTATCATTTATTTCCAAATTTAAAAAAAAAAACATTTGGGTGGCTCAAAATTTTCTACCATAGATGAGGTGATAGTCGCAGTAAATGATTATTTCGCCGACCTTCTGCAATCTTTTTTGGAGACTATGTCGAAAAATAAAAATAAATTTTGATCCACTTTTCTTTCATTTTCTTGGTCGGGCTTAGAACTTTTAGATCCACCCTCGTACAAAACGTGTTCCAAATTTTTACAACGAGCAAATAATGCAAATCATGCTGCTCCTAGTATAGTAAATAAAATCCTGTGATTCAATTTGTACTTGAATATTATCATTTAGACTAGGTATTGTTAAATCTATTATTATCGTTTGTAAAGACTGACTCACCTTACTTATGAAATAACTACTCTATAGAATGATTTTATCGGAAGGAATTACTTGTGGCGATACTATTTCATTTGCCATAACAATTCATCGGATTATCGAAGACTTTGGTATCTTCTAATCAATGTTATGGTATGTATATGTATGGTATATATAAAACATCGTAGATACGAGGTAGTAACAATTGTTATGCAGATGGGTTTTCCTCCTTCCCACTTCCATCTTATGGACTACGAGATACTCACAAAACCGCACGAAAAGTGACAGCATAGTTGTCATTTCACACTCGCGGCAATATCAGATGAGCGACAGGTACCAACCATGAGGTGCTGGGCCCACTTGGCTGCCATGTACCCCATGGTACATGGCCCACTTGGCTGCCATGCACACAATTGTTACTCTGATGTGTGGGCGTGGGTGGCCATAGAAAGACTCCGGTTTCTCGTTTGCCTCCTAATACTTAAAAACACCTACTTATTTATACTGGTGTAAAATCGAACCAGAATAGTAGCACAGATTTTCATAAGGAAAACGTAGGCTTGGTGAAATTTAAAAACTAGAAGGAAGTGATTCCTTGCACGTGTATACATATTATAAAAGAAAATCCTCAAAAGCTGTCTCTCTATATGTGATCAATTTTCTCAGGATGTAATGAACGAATTTTCATGTGGCTTTCATCATTATATACTGAAATTCCCGAGGAGGAGGAGATTGTTTATTTTATATTTAAGAAAATAATTCTACCATCAGAATCCTACGTTTTCAGTTATGAACATAGACTATATAACATGTTCTAAAACGTTTTAATGATTATGAAAATGAAAACTTAATAATGAAACCAAAATGTGAAAATAAAATCAAATAATTTTAGAAATTATAGATGAACCGGCAGACATTGTTCTGTCATAATTATAATGTTATCATTGTAACGTGTATTGTTTACGAGGCCGAAATTCAAAAACATAATTTTTATATTTCCGTAAATAAATTAATTATTGCCATATTTCGGGATATATGCGTGCGAAGCCGGGATGGACTATTAGAAGACTATAATTTGTTAAGGTAGCAATGCGGCTAGAGTTACTCACGGACGATGGCGGACCCGATTGCTAGTTAAATCATTGTTTGAGTTGAACAGTTTGAACAACATAAACAAAGAAAATGTTGGACAGAAATTTACTCGTAATAAAAGTATGTAAAAACGTATTATAGTGTCAAGTCAAATCTTTATATATCTTATCGGAGCACAAACCTTTATATCATTTAGTACTCTTCGACTTATAAAAATATGAAGCATATTAGCCACGTTCTGATCGATAACTTCAATGACGAATTTAATTATTGCTTGGGCGACCTCGCCTCTTTTCTTTGTAGTACATATTAGAACATGTCTATGTAATGTATACGGGTATATCGATACGGCTATTGCTGTGATAAGGCGCTATTGCCGCATTGCATTCAAATGGACCTGATGACCTGAACCCAGGAAGGGTTTCGGTTTCGGCAAACGCACGTGTTCATATTTACAACAACAATACATCTTCACGACAACTCCCTAATGGAGTAGGCAGAGAGAACGGAATGCCAAACATGACGATCCTTCCATTCCTGCCTTGCCTTCTCCTCATTCATTACTCTCTCCATAGAGACACGCCATTTGCAAAGACACCACCTTCGGTCAGTACCCGATCAATCTGATCATGGCATGTCAATCTTGGTCTTACTCGCTCGCTACCTACGCCCTTCCGTGTTCGCATTGTATATCTTTTTTGTTAACCTTTCTCCTGCCCGAACATGCTTCTACATGCCCGAAACACTTTCTCATTTTTTTATGGACACTTTCATACCTAAGCTCTCTCTCTCTCTCTCTCTCTCTCACGTCATTATTGTAAATACGGTTTGCGAGGTTTACGTCACATATTTTTCCCTCAACTCGCCCCCTCCGCGTTTATAGCACTGTCATGCACTTTCTGACATACTTAATTCTCACTTCCATATAATAACGCTGGAATTAGCACATAATTATGCAGGGTAAGACGGGCATCCTGGCTTAAGACTGTGCTTTTAAGCAATTTCCCGAACGCTCTATTCACTCTGTTCACTAAACACACTGTTCTTTCGACATCTACGGTGCACCTTCCATCCCCGCTAAAGGCACAACTAAGATGTACTAATTTATTCGCTTGCTCCAACACTTCGTCATCGACCAATACTCTTACGTCCGTTCTGGTTATTTCTCTTTCAAACCTAAAACTTTAGTTTTCTTTACATTCATTTGTAAGCTCGTATTTTCACAGTCATCTTTTATAATTGTGATTATTAGTGTTTGAAGCTCAGATGGAGTGGAGCCTACAAGGATCGTCTGCACAAACTTCACCACTAAATCATCCAATCGCATTCCCACATTTAACGACCTCAAACCCTGCAGACACGTACCCAGATATGGAATAAACAGTCGAGCTGATTCAGCAGAGCTCCACTGAGCAGTTATTGCGTGAAATAATAATACTTATGATAATAATATGTTGAGTTATCTCTCCACGGTAGCCCTGTTCATTATATTTTTTTAACTTAAGATTTTTTTTATATCCAAGATTTTTATCATAGAAATACATAAACATCCATGACCTAAGCCGGTTTCGAACCCACTCAACCTTTTTTTTGACGGAGTGGAATGCATTTACCCATGATACCTGGGGACCCGGGTAGGCCCCCAGACCTATGTTGGACTCGGCAATTGGGTAGCAGTATCAACTAAACCCCTACGGGAACCATCAGCCGCTATTAATGGAGGGTCCCGCATCTGCAGGCAATAGGACCCCTCCAGCGACAGGCTGGCCTCGACGAAAAGGCCAGACTTCACCTCCTCGGGGACTGTCCGGCTACTCTTTGACCAGTCCCCACGACGCCGTGTCTTGATGATGTTGTGAACTGGATTCCCATCCCGGCCCGACACGGAACACAGAGGCACTACTGAAGGCGCTACAGATAGCGCCTCCTTCATACCCCCATTCGTCTTTGGCAGGGGAGGCCGCGTCGGCAGCCTCCTCTCTCACCCGCTCGTCGGCTTCCTTCTGGGACATGACGGTCTCGCAGAAAGAAGCCATCACCTGGTAGGACTCGTCGCTACCGAGCATGATGATGCTGCAATGATGCTCGACTTTGACAAGTCCCCTTCAACAACTGAGGTCAGATCGTGACGCAGCGCCGCCCATCTCGGGCACACCCCGAGGGTGTGCTGGACCGAGACTGTTATATCTGTGCCCTACGGTTGCCACGCCATGTTCTCCCACACCTCTGCATTAATGCCACATGCCCTAACCGGCGGACCCGCAGGAACTTGTCATACGTGGGGTTCAGATCAAGAGCCCTCCTATTCGAGGCATAGGAGCAGCTCTCGGCAAGAACTTCCTCTACGAATTCCCGCCTTACTCTTACTGACTCAGGAGTCTGCCCAGCACACTCGCCGCCTTCACGACCTTCGGTCCCAACCTAGCGAAGTACATCACTCACCCCTGGCTAACGCCAATATTGACATAAACCAGGGCGATATGTTGCCGTCCACCCGCACACATGCTTTACAATTCATATATATGGGTTGCAAAGCAAGCATTACACACCGATAGCTGGGTAATGTGTCAAAAAGTTTATTTCATACAACCCTGTCAAATCCTTTCCCTAAATCCACAAAACCGCAGAAAACCTGGCCTACAGCCAGATTCTTCTCTACGATGTTGCGGAGCGTGAACACTTGATCCATAGATCTTCCTCCCAACCTAATACTGTGACTCCCACAACATTCCTTCGAACATCCTTTGTATTTTTTCAATTCAATTCAATTTATTTATTTGTAAACATAGGCACATTATAGATGGAAAAAATAGGTACAATGAGTGACTCTATATTTGGCCGTTAAAGGCATACAAATATAAACTATTACATTTAATTATACAATGTTAACTTTCATGTTACATCATAATAAATTCGATATTATAATAATTAAAACTACAAGAATTATAAAAATGCAACAAAACATTATGGGTTAATAATAAGCTTTTGAATAAATAAATAAATAAATAAATCGGATCATTAAAATCTGGCGGTCCCGTCACAAAAAACTCATTAACAGAATAATAAATCTTAGACAAAAACAGACTGGTCAGGTTACTTTTAAATTTATTAATATTTTCCATCAATTTAATATTAGTAGGGAATTTATTATATATTTTGGGGACACATGCCTAAAATTCTTCTACTGTATAGAGCGGTTCTATGAGTTTACGTACAAATATTACAATGATGTCAGCTACTACATCAAACATACCAACTTACGAATTTCAAAAATATTAAGTGATGGTAGTGTAATTATTCTAAAGTTATGAAAATACGGCTTACAACTGTCAATCACTTTAATTTGGAACACAGTTCTAATGTATTTTTTTAGGCTCTAAATACTACTTATCTTTCTGGTGAGTTTCCCCAAAATATCAAGCCTTAGCGCAAAGTCGAAGATACGTAGGCATAATATGCAGATTTAACTGTTTCCAGGCTTCCTTAAATTTTATAGAGCATATTGAAGTGTATTGATCTTTTTTATTTCATGATCAGTATGAGTTCGCTATGTTAATTTTTGATCCAAATAGAGCCCCAAAGACTTGATTTCACTCGCTGTCATAACCTTATTATTATTATATTGTATGTCAATATGATGTTGCAAAATTCTTTGTGAAAAATATGTTGGAAATGCTTTATCTAAATTTGCTTTAAGTTTATTATTATTCAACCATATCATTATATTACTTAAATTCTCATTTATTATGTCATATAATTGTATTTTTGTCCAGAAAATATAACTGTACAGGCATCTTTAAAAATTGTCAAGGGGGTATTCGGTTGTGTGAAGCATATCATTTATATAAATAAGAAATAGCCATGGGCCAAGAATACTCCATTGTGGTACACCGCATCTTATGTTCTTTATTTGGGATACGTAAGTACGTTCGATTTGAGTGTGTGGACGGATTATTTTAATACGTGTCATTTGATCCCTGTTACTAAGGTATGATTTTATTTAATTAAGACTATTACCCCGAACCCCATACCGTTCTAATTTATTAATTAATATATTAAGATTGACAAGGTCAAATGCTTTAGTCATATCCATGAACAATGCAGCCACCGGTATTTTCCCTATAACATTTTAAATATAGCTAGATGTATATTTTTCGATTTCCGAAACCTAATTGTTTTTCAGCTAAGATATTTTTATATTAAAAAAGCGGATCAAGGCTATTATGTGTTTGTTTTTCTAATTTTTTTGAAAATATTGATATCAAGGCGATAGGTCTATAATTTTTGAGGTTTGATCTGTAATCTTTTTTTGTGTAGAGGTTTTATTACGGTTATCTTTAACTTACTAGAGAAAGTACCTGTATTTTTACGATTCATTATAGTTTTATAAATATCTAAAGCAATTATACCCGATATAAATATTGAATTTTGTAAATTATTTATAGAAAATCTATACTTAACTATTACTTACCTTACTATTACTTGTTTCACATTTATTATATTCGTATTATTATTACTATTATTTGTATTATTATCATTTATTTTTGTAACAGTATAATTATAATTATAGCAATCACTTTTATTATTATCATTATAATAATAGTAATTTTATTCTTATCAATATAAATTGAGTTAAGGGAAGATTGTATTTTGGATTGATCGATGAAATGGCTATTGAAAATGTTAGCAATTTGTAGAGGATAACTAACAACCCTATTTTGGTAGCTAATTTCATAAATATTTTCGGGAGGGGGATTTACTTTCGATATTTTTATTATTTTCCATGTTGCTTTCATTGTATTGCGTGCATTTTTTATATAATAATTATTTCGTGATTTCTGAGTTAGGCCTACTATTTTTCTTAATGCTTTCGAATACTTTTTAAATGTAAGATAATTTTCAATACTGTGTCTTTTTCTCGATTCTTTTTATTATTATTAGTCTTATACCTTTGGTTATCCAATTAAACCTTTTCATTACAGATATTTTATTTTTATTTATCGGAAAGCAAAGATCATAAAATAATCTAAATAAGTCATAAAATTAATTAAAAGCGTCATTGGCATCTGTGCAGCTGTACACACTGTTAAAACTTACGGTTTTTATTACTTTTTCAAACTTATTTATATTTTCGCAAATATAATCCCGCTTAAATTCAAACCAATAAGAGATTGTAAATGTCTTCTTAACAGGACACTTCAGTATTTGAGCTGAATTGTCTGATAAGGCCAATTCTAGTACATCACCCTTAGTACCTTTGATATTATGAATAATATTATCAATACATGAACCGCTACCAAGCCTAGTGGGTTTGTATATACCTATTCCTAAGTTAAATCCAGAAAGTGTTCTAATAAATTCTGAAGACATATTAGTTTTCCTTAAAATGTCTATATTAGAGTCTCCCCAAATCAATTTTTTTTTTCATTAGGATCCCCTAATGAAAAAAAATTTGATTTGCAGATTCTATACAGAATGCCTTTAATGCTACTAAAAAAGGTTTTAAGTGTATCTTTAGTACTTTTATGTGACCTATATATACATGTATATATACATGCAATAACTGATTGCTAGATCTATTACTCGGATGCCGCAGGACTACGATGTTGGTATGAGAGAATTCTGTCAAGTTAATATGTTTATATTTGTACTTATTGCTAACCAAAATACAAGCACCACCACTTCGATTTTGTCTATTTGAACATGGTACTAATTTATAATTAGGTATATATAAGTGAGTGTTATCACCCATAATCATGTTGTGTTCTGTTATACACACAACATGAATAAATTTACCATTATATTTTTATCACTATTTTTTAATAATTAAAACTAACATTAAGTTTTAGTTACAAATTTTTAAACACTGGTTTATTTAGAGTTTGTTTCTCAACTTATATGCACCCAGCTCATTTTACTAGTTCCAACACAAATGTCCACTTCTTAGTTCTTAATTAATTCCCTTCCTATTTACAGTTTTATATGGATAATATTGTCACTTAAATTTACAAGTCTATAATTAGATTAAGAGATTATTTAAATCTTAAAATAGCCATTAACATGAAATATACTACTCAAAACAAAATAAGGGCCACTAAGATTTTTTGATGTATCGTGGAAATAATAAAGACATTAACTTGTAGCTACAAAATAATGTTATTGATTATAATATAGGCTAACAATTGCTTAAAATAATGACCATGAATTGTTTTTTTACGTTCATAATAACATTGGCCATTTTGAATGAAAAACATGAACAAAAGAAATCACCGGAAATAGACAAACTACTGTTCTTGTCAATTTTGTTTCTTCTTTTTAATAACGAGTATGTCCTTCTCTCTTAGCAATACACTCCAGAAACCTCGTATGCATACTCTGGATTAAATTCCTCACGTTTTCATGTGGAATCTCCTCCCAAGCATCTTTTAGACCGTTGTCAGCTGTAGGTGGTGTTGTAACTTACGGGCCGTTACTGTACGATCACGACGAGCATTTAGCTGGATGTACCGATCCTCATGAGTCGTTGTTATGCGAACTCTGCCTGAACCAAGTCTCCTGGCAACACTGCCAGTGTCTTGGAAGCGATTCCATTCTTGAATCATAGTTATGGCTCTGGTTGCTGTAATTGTATTCATGTGCCTTCGTACTGGTGGCATGATTAACGCGAGATGATCAATGAATCAATTAAAATTGAAAAAATAATACTTTTTTCCTAAAATAACCGAAACAAGTTAAGAAGGCAATCAAAGAAAAACAAGAATATCATCCAATATTTATTTTTTTATTAAAATGATGGTCAATACTTTTAAATTTGTAACACGAACACATAAACTAAAAAATACATAAAAGAGATCAAACACCAAAGAGTTCGTAATATGAATATAATGCTTACTTATCAGCTACTTTCAGTTTAATAAATTGCACTTAAATGTAAATAAACTAGTGGCCCTTATTTTGTTTTGAGTACTATATTACAAAATATAAACGGAGCCGATTTAACTCGTAGTTATACCCTCTTCCATTCTTCTTTCAATTATTCTACCATACACTTCGAGGCTAAGATGATCAAACCGATTGCCCTAAAGCAATTGTATTCCATACGTGAACTATTGGAGGGCACGATGACGAATAGAACCCATGTCGGATCCGGATCCCGCAGCTTTCCAATTTTTCACATTTTTATCGCCATATGGGCGACCTCTTGCAAAATTATGTCTTGGGATGCTGCTCCGGTTATAGCATCACTTCCTGAGGCAGGCACCGGCATGTCATCCCGGACTGACATCGTTTTAACTTTCTGTGCTTGTAAGAATGTCACCATCCTCAGACTTAATCCTCTTCATTCTGGAGACTGCCGAACCACTCCCAGACTTTTCCACCTTCCTTCGGAAAAAAAATATGTTTGGTCGAAGTCATCTTCTTCTACGCTTTATTTTTTTTTCGTATTCTTTCACACTTTTCTCTCACTTAGATTTTATTGGCATTCCTGCAACGAACGATATATTTATCTCTTTTTCTACTCTTTCATTAGCATTCACCAAGTCCAGAAAATCTCTTCCAGAATCCCAATTTTTCTAAATTGAACCGGGACAAGCAGAGACGCACCTCTCGCGCATATGACACCACTGAAAAATTTAC
This sequence comes from Eumaeus atala, assembly GCA_017140195.1. Taxonomy (NCBI): domain Eukaryota; kingdom Metazoa; phylum Arthropoda; class Insecta; order Lepidoptera; family Lycaenidae; genus Eumaeus; species Eumaeus atala. Next base: position 312,037 of record JAFELO010000109.1, read on the forward strand.
AGATATCACGTTTCGTGTGGTTTGTGAGTAGGAGTTATAAAAGAATATTTTTAGTATAAGGGGGCAAACAAGAAAGCGAATTTTTATGTCTACCTACGTTCAAGAACATCCCATAATTATCATGCACCACCGACTACTCAAAAACCGTACAAAACGCGACACCAAAGATGTCACTTTACGCCGTTATCATGTGAGCGAGAGGCACCTATCCGATCATGAAGGTCTTATTCCGCTGCAATGCAGCATGAGAAATACACTTACTATGTAAGTGTATTTCTCTTCTTTTATATGAAATAATTTATCAGTATACGTTCGACAAGGTTTTTTTGCTGTGATATAAGTGTAGATTTCTAATACGGGAGCCGTTTTTAGGTGATTTGAAAGTTAAAAAATTAAAATATGTAACACAAATGTCAAAATTCCGATTATGTTGATCGCATTAACTTAGAAGTTCGATTTCTCTCTTCTTCGACGGATTGTGACTGTCCCACTATTAAGGCACTTTTTCTCAAGAATGAAATTCATATGAAATACTGGCTGCTGGTGCATCAGCAAAGAGCAGACACTAAAACAAATTCAAAAGTCAACACAGTCCAAATAATTATATTTATATTTCGATTCTCCAAAGGTAAATAAATCCTACTCGTAGCCTTCTACGCTCTCCTCGGGTTGACTCCGTTGAATTCACCGTTCTAAAAGTTTTTAGAAAACTGGATATTACTTATAATCATTTTACCTTGAATGCAACTCAGCTATTCACCGAACGAAGGGCTTCTTTTAACACAGAAACACAGAGTCAGGTATTCAAAGACTCGTGATTTGTGATATATGTGAAGCAAAAAGTTTGGGCACATTTTTACGAACATTGCATTGACGCAGGAGTATGAAATGTGGCACGCTCATGGTTCGTGTATAGTGGAGGTGCAGAATACGTTATTATATAACATGCATTAGTTCTTTTATTTTATTGAAAGAAACATTATCCACACTACGGTATGGATTCAATGTTAAATCTTCTGTAATACACAATTTGTGACACTGTCAAACAAAATATGACGTACGATATTTAGCTTTACTATATATCTAACTTGAAAAAGGTTTTACAGCAAACTGATTGACTTGATTTTTTTAAAATTATGATCGGATCTCTAGGCAGATCACCAGCAATGTTATAATAAGTGACACCAAAGGATACTTTTGATACATTGTTATTTACATGCTTAACGAGAGTAGATATGTATAGAGTGTGTCGGCATAAGATAATTAAAATTCCGTCGGCGTTCTTCAATATTTTCAAGTCGTTGGGAATAATAACATCACCGTAACTTATATTGTATCCATATTAAATCCAGCAAATTTGATATTTTCCTGTTCTAAAAATAAAATGTTGAGTGGTAAGTTCTGTTCTTCCATAACAATTATACACCTAACCAGTTATTTATATAAAACAATCTCAAATCACCACGACTGGCTATCACTGAAGAAAGCCACAAAGTTAACCGAATGCCGACGATATTCCCCAACACGGTGTTTCGGTAAGGCCGAAAGGTTCGGCCGAGACCGAAACTGCGGCCGAAACCAGAATTTTTGGTCCAAACTAGCCAAACTGAAACCGAAATTTCGGTCGTCCTCTGGTATTGAACTAATATAGTTTAACAATTAAACTGTTTTATTATAATATTATATTAACCATATTCATATTATGAATGTAAAGAATTATTCATTTATTTTGTTGAAGCCAGACAACTTGTTTGGGTAAAAATACTTGACGTTCGTTTCAAAGATTTTCCCCCAAATATAATGTGTAAAAAAATAAATATAATGTGGGAAAATCGCTGCTACATTACATATGGTTTAACAACACAATAAAATTCATGCTAGTGATGCCGCGAGTAACAGCTAGTCCTCTAAACACACAGAAACATGATTGATCGTGCCATTGCGCTTAAGCGCCAGATAAGATACAGCCTCGGATCGTTTTATCACAAATATTTTCGTCTTAACGATTCAATAACTATCAATCCTTTCATCACGTTCATTCAAATTTATATCCTCAGGAACGCCTCCCTGCATTTATTAACGTTCAATGACATACATAACCTTGGTGAACCCCTTTCAATGAATAGGTTGTTCTACATTATATTAAGTCGCAGTAATTTGCGCAAGTCTTTCAATTTTAAACGACAACATCCTTTAAAAAGACCGTCATTTGCTCGTATGCAGTTAGCAAGACGGAAAATCATAATTGACGTATTGTGACGAAAACAAAGTGGGTTGAATCATAAAATAAAACTGTATAAGTATTTCATTTTATCGTTGAAGTCATACCAACCAAGGTAACAGAACGAGTAGCCTAGCTCCTACAGTCAATTGTCAATTCTTATCCTATTTAGTATTTGAGACAAGGGAAAAAGTAAAGTACAAACTAGCAGCGAATACCGAAATAAAAGAAAAATCGACACGTCACACCGTGACACACTCTTTTCTAATTTTTACCAAATTCTTCCACTTAATGATATCGATAAAATGTGGTTCATAAACCAACTTCCTTGGTCTTGTGTTGCGATTTTCCCCTAGGTGGCATCAATGCCACAAAATCGTGATCAGGTGATGGGAGCTTGGAATAGAGGGTAACCTTCATCTTCTTTTTATACCATAAGGGGGCAAACGAGAAATCGCAGCCTTTGGATGACTACCGACGCCTATGGACATTCGCATGATTGTTACGCAGATGCGTTGCACTCCTATCATCCCCCTCCCCCCTCCTATCGTCTACACACAAACCGCATGAAACGCAACAGCGCCGCTGTCGCTTTATCATACATGGTATCAAGGTTTTATATATATTATCAAGTGAGCGGGAGGAACTTCCCCGGTCGTGCCGGCCCAATTCCGTTGCACAGGAGGATGTAGTGTCATGCACCATTCATGACACTACCTCCCCGTATGCAGCGTGGCACTACCTCTTCCTAAATGTTATATATGCAAATATTCGTTTCTTCATAAACTTTCTAACGTTCTAAAAACCGGCCAAGAACGAGTCGGACTCAACTCTAGGTTCCGTAGTAAACAAAAGAAATACCATATATCTTACACTATCATATCGGTTTCGTTCGAACCAATTAGAACTAGACGACCGATTGTTCTGTGATAACATGCTTACGTTAGGCCAAGCGCGTTACGCCAAAGGTCACGGGTTCGAATCCCACCTAGGCTATGGATGTTTATGTATGTGTTATATGTATTCCTATGATAAAGATATGAACTACGTAACACTCCGGTCACTGGTAACTGGTGAAACCGGTCTAAAACGTTAATTGTATTGTTTCAAACTCTCATTAGTGAATAGTCGATACTTACTGTGATGGCTGCATTACAAATCAATTAGGTTTGATTATCCCTAACATAATCTTATAACACTAAAAGGCACTTTTTCTTATCACTGTAATAAAACTATGGCATTAAAAATAAACGAAAAAGTCGAAGCGGATTCGTAAATACAAAAGTCTAAACAAACGAAATTAATATACCAATACGATTAAAAAATACAATTATGATATAAATAAACTTATATAATAAATAAAGAAAGAAATCCGCAAATATAAGTCTTCAAATTTTATAAGTAGTCTGACTTGTAGCTCCTGTTGGTACGGACCCCTCGCGTCGGTCAAAGTAGAATGTTAATAGGGTTGTCTAACTACCGTATATTTTTTTATCCCATCCTCCCAACGGGCAACTAGCTTAGCTATTACTTATAAGCGTGACTTGTGTACCTTACTACGGTCTTGCAGGCCTATTTCGGCTGCAATGCAAGCTGCATATAACCATAATTTTAAAATAAAATTACTAAGATAAAAAAAGTAAATTAAAATATTTGCACGAAAGCCATATCTTATCTTTTTATTGAGTAATTATAATTGGATAATACAATCTCTTAATAAATAGTTTCATAAAAATCTATGATTAAAATTTCACAATCTTGATTAAATAATATTGACTGTATAATCAATTATAAATTAAGTGTCTAGACTACACATATTTCAATTTCCTGGGTGCTTCAAAAATGAATATAGACAACCGGAAATATATTTCAATTCTTGCTTTATTACAGAGAGTGCCCCGGTGCAAAATTATTATTTATTAATACTCATACGTCACGAATACGGGTGACGTGAAAGTCGTCAAAGGGTCGTAAGACTCTTGACATCTAAGAGACTTCAGAGAGCTAGTTGCTCAGTGCACGGTCTGTTTCATAGTGACAGTGAAAAAAAAACAGTGGAAAAATCCGCCGCTACGGGTTGGGGTTATGCGATGTCAGAAAACATGGTTAAGACACCATAACTCTGCCATCGAGTCGGCTATTGTCTTTCAGGGAAGGCGACACTCCATCACAAAGCGGCGTGGGATTCCTCGTGAATAAGTTCCTCATAGGCAACGTCGTCGATATCTTTAGTGTGTCGAGTAGGGTGGCGTATCTCATACTTAAACTCACTAAGAGGTACAGCTTCAAAGTGATACAAGTGTATGCACCAACCTTCCGATGACTACGTGGAGGCTACTTATGAGGATGTCTCAAAGGCCTTACATAACACATGTAATGCCTACTTTAATGTTGTTATGGAGAACTTCAATGACAAAGTGGGAGTGTATAATGGTGTTGAATCAAGTCTGGGACCTCATGGGCCCGGAAATCGAAATCGCAGCGGGCAAATACTGATAAACTTCCTCGAGAAAAAGGGCCTCTTAATGAACTCTTCTTTTAAGAAGAAACCCCATAGGAAGTGGACATGGCGGAGCCCCGATACTGTGACGAGAATCAATAGGTTTAAAACCGGAAGTCATCACCGATTGGTTAGAGGCTCTTTGAATATGTGCTTTCGACGCCAGCGTGTCCGATTAGTACAGTCGACACTCAGATGTAACTTCCAACGAACCATGCTAGGTTCCGAAAAATATCAGTTGGAATTAAAAAAAACCGGTTCGATGCCCTACATATGTCGGAAATTACAATGGTAATTGACGAGGCCATGAGTGGCGTGATTGGTTGTATGCGGGACGTGGGTGTAGGATATTTTAGAAGCAAATATACGAGCAGGAAAGATAAAGTCTCGGATGAGACGCTTGGACTTATGAGAGAACGCAGAAGACAGGAAGACGTTACTTTTGACGGCTTGTTTCAAAGCGAATCCGCAAATTAACACGCCTTTCCAGCTCAAATACGCAACGCCTTACAGAATAGAGGGTCGAAGGTTTTTATGGAGTAGCTGGGAGAAAGTCATCTGACAAAGGTTAGGACTGACTCTGGGGTTACCGTTTCTTCTAAGCCTGAGATCGAAGCTTTCTATAAAAAGTTGTATACATCGCACGCTGCTCACCCCGATATCCTGAACAACGATCCGCGTGCACCCCTGACACGACATTTGTGAGGCGATCTACCGAAGGTCAGCTTGAGTGGGATTAGTCTGGCTCTTGCGCAGTCATGGCTTGGAAGTGACGTTGTTTTGTTTTTTAGAAAGGGTGACACCTTTTTTAAAATTACAGACCAGTTTCACTTCTTGGCCATATTTACAAGTTGCTCTCAAGACTCTTGACGAATCGTCTCACCACAAAGCTTGACGAATTCCAGTCACCGGAACAGGCTGGGTTTTGCAGATGATCTGACACCATGAACCACATTTTCATCATAAGGCAAGTTGTACAAAAGACACATGAGTACAATGTGCTCACATGACACATGAGCAGCTGTGCTTTGTCTCTGTGGACTAAGAAAAAGCTCATGACTTTGTTGAAACCGGGGCTGTTCTGGAAGCTTTACAGCGATGTCAGGCCGACTGGCGATACGTCGAAGTTCTGAGGGCACTATATGACGCAGCTTTTATGTCCGTTCTGATTCCGGGAGGTCAAACAAAGCCTATCTAATTGATTCGTGGAGTGTGATATGGGATGTTATTTCCCCGACACTGTTCACTAGTGCTTTGGAGAACGTCTTTAAGCTGGGCAGAATGCGGCATAAATGTTAACGGCGAGTAACTCTCTCATCTACGTTTCTCCAATGATATCGTTGTGTTGGCCGTATCGTTGAAGTGCTTGCAGGAAATATTGCACAGCCTAAATTAATCTTCCCGACGTATTGGCCTTAACATGAACTTGGACAAGACAAAGGTCATATTCAACGAATACGTTCTCCTTAGTCCGGTCAACGTCGATGGTGCTGTATAATATATAAGGATTCAGTTGGGCTGGGCCGTATTCCGGAAGCTTCGTTACATTCTCACGTTGCCTCTGCCGCAGAGCTTACTTACTTTCATACAGAGCTTTTTAGCGTCTTCGGAGGCAGAGCATGCCGTTAGGAGAGCTTGAAAGGATAAAGAGTGAAAAGTTGGAAGATCGGAATGTTAGGAGTCTGTATACTATATGGAATCAGTGAAGAGAAAGGTTCGCGTAATCTAACCTACTCGTCCTGGACGTAGATGATTATTGGCAAGTTTCTAAATAATTATTAATTAGGAGATGCATGGTGTGAGGAGGAGGCGAAGGCTGGTGTTGAAAAGAAGAATGCATGGCTACACTGTTTTACGACTGCAAACGAATGCTGGTATAAAAAATATGAAGAAATAATCTTATATTTTAGGGGCAAAAGAAAAAACGGAGCCCTTTTACGGCTACCGCCGCTCATGTACATTCGCTTCTTTCTTCCTCCCCTCCAATGAGCCGCCGCATACTCACAAACCGCACGAGACGCGACACTAAAGTTGTCACTTTACGGCGGTATCATGTCATGTGGTGCACCGTCTCGACACAATACGTTTGTCATCCACACTACCGCACTCGGAAACGCCTGCTGTCCCTCTCTTGCCGGAAGGTGAGGGAGCGATACTGTCGTCCCACTTGCGCCCCAGTCCTCTCGTCCTTGTTCGGAATGCGGTCCGGAATAATTGTTATTCCGTGCCGTGTTTAGAACTCGGACGAAGCCAACGAGCTTTTTGTATACATATAGTCTGGTATATAAGAGGAGACCTAGACCCAACAGGTCCGAAGCCGCACCGCGCGACATACTCCCCGACCTTTTTGAAGAAAGGTCGGGGCAGTGAACAGCGAGTCCGACGGAGGACCTACCACCAACGAGAAGATGCCACGGAAGAAGGCTGAACGGGTGATCGTGAGGAGGCCCCTGTTCCCTTCTGAAGAGGAGAAGAAGGAGTTCCTAGCGGAGCTGGAGGAGCTACGCCCGCAGAAGCGCGCGGCGTCCTCGCCCGCCGAAGGACCCTCCAAGCTGGTCGCAGTGGAGGATTCACATTCGACCGCCGCCTCTATGTCATCGCAATCCCTGTCTGCACACGACCCGCCCGAATCACCGCATACGTCACCTGTGGCTCGCGAGTCGGAAATGGCTGGCCCAGCGGCGCCCGAGGAGGACTCGTCGATGCCGCCGGGAGTCGCCTCCGCCTCCGTTTCGGCTGCTGTGTCTGCAGGGGACGTTGAGCCTGCCTTCTCCAGCGGATCGGTTGACGTGACGCGATATCGCATCTTCGCCGCCGCACTGGAGAGCCCCAGGAAGGTAATCCCTAGGTGTGTCCCTACCCCCTGGAGTTTCTGCCAGACTGGCAGAGGCATTTCCGCACCCTGCGTGACGTGCTGGAGCACGCACCCAACGCCCGGCCCTTTGGGAGGGGCATAAGATTCCTGGCACAGTCGGCGGAGGAGTTTCGGGCAGTCCAGGCCTTACTGACGTCCTTAACTAAGGACAACCCGGCGGTGCAGTGGCACTGTTACTCCCCACCCGCAGACCTCCCCACCAAGGTGGGTATTAGAGGTCTGCCAGTGGGGACGGACACC
>JAFELO010000112.1:7506-21169 GCA_017140195.1 Eumaeus atala
GGGGGGAGCATCAGCATAGATTACCACGCGGATGTCGGAAGTCTTCAAATGGCTACGATTGCTTGTAAAAAAAACGTAGACCATGGCTAAATAGGCAAAGAAGTTTACGAAATACCCTTCACAATTAGGCTAAACTGATTTACCTCGTGTAGTTCGCAGCGCCGAACACGATTGGAACGGCAAAATTCTTAAGCGGATACAACAACTTCTCAGTCACATAATCCTCAGCGAAGGAATTCTCAAACGAAAGATAAAAATAATAATCCTTTTCTAACATACTGTTGCATTCGGTTTGTTTATCACGCGAGCAGCTCAGAGGGCCACAGGATCCGTATATGTCTACCTTTAGATCGTATTTCTCCAAAGCCCTCTGCAAATCCCTCACAAATGTCTCTCGACGACTTCTCGAGTAACAGTTTGAGACAAACCACGCCGCCGCTTTGCTTTTATTCCTCAATTTCTCTTTCACTTTTTCGCTGGTAGCGTTCATGTTTTCACGGGAGATCCAATTCATATGTGCCTTCGGTCCTATGATCTTATTCTCCGCATCCCTCACAACTATGTAACCCCATTTCGCTTCAGAATCCAACCGATACGTCCACGTCCAATTGAAGAATCCGTTCAATTTATTGGAGCACACCGGATAATTGTCTGAGGATTCTATGCTGGCGAAAGCGTATTTCTGATGTAAGGATCTTCTTGTTGGCAAACCATTAGGGTTGTATCGAATAACTTGAGGACCAGAGAACGCTATTACATCGAATTTTGTATAGTCTCCCAAATATGATTTATCGCCGGTAACGAAACAATTGGTGTACGGACAGTTTCTTTCGATAAAACCCTCTTGGCCCTGTCCCATGTACACAAAAGGGACATTTTTGGGTGAAGTCCATTGTAGGATATATTTCATGTTGGTGCTGGTATTCATTTTTTTCACAAATTCCTCTAACATACTATCGGCGTCGAAAGTTTTACTGTCCAGAAAATTATTACTGTTTCTTATACCATATATTGAGACATATAAAAACACTAGCAGAGAGAACATAGACAATATATAGAATCCCTTGGCTATGAATTTCATTTTGACTATTGAATATTTTCACACAGAACACAGCGCTACGGTGGAATACACACAACTGATACATAATTCAAATATAAATTATCTTATCTAGTTTAATCGGACTTGGTACGATTATCACAATAATGTTGCATAAAAGTTTACATTTTCAATTCATCATTACACCGTTATCATTCACAATCAATGTACGGAAACGTGACTGACATACATTTTTGAAGTAAAACGTCTATACGCTTTCGAAGTAAAACGTCTATACGCTTTTGAAGTAAAACCTCTATACGCTTTTGAAGTAAAACCTCTATACGCTCACTTGACTTGCGAAGTAAGTTGATGAATGGGTGAGCACATGACGTATCTAGTGTGTTACTACAGACGAGACACAACGGCAGTTGAGAGGTAGTTAGTGATGACAGAAAGAGAGAAAGAGTTACACGGAAGTTAAGAGAGAGATATAGTTAATTAGATATAGTAGATAGAGAGAAGATAGAAAGATAGAGTTGCGTTTCATATGTTACTTTAGAGCTAAAAGACAAAGATGTGGACACATTTGCTGTCTCTTTCTCTGTCATAGGCAGCTACGTTTCGTTTTACTAAAGAACTTTTACTTCGGTCCAAAGCTTACTTTTATATTTAATGTTTTATGTGTCATTGATACTTTTATTTATATCGTGGTCTTGTGGTGAGTAGTTGCTATATTTTGTAAGTCAAATCAATTTTATGTAAAGGTAATTAATTATTCTTTAACCTATCTTTGGCTGGAACAAAAATTTGGGCGCGCGCAAAGCGTTGGGATTTACATTTTTTACAACCCGAAGTCAAGCTGGTGGTGTTACATCCTCGGGCGTCACAGAGCAAGTCAAGTCTTGATGTCACCGTGGTTTCAACTGCGTTAACTCCTAACGCAGTCATGATTTTTAGCCTATAGTTTTCCTTGCTAAATGTGCAATTAAACACATTTTTTTTAATTCTGGACATTCGTTACTGGGATTGGCGCATTTAAACAAACAAACAAAGCTATCAGGTCTATATTACTAGTATAGATTTATTTAAAAGCATTTTAAATTTAGGAGGATGTAGTGTCATGTTGCATAGGCCGTAAGTACTTCCCGCTCACAACCTCAAAAATTGCATCCAAATTCATTCGACAGTTTTTGTATCCACAAATAACATACGTAGCAGCTTTCGCAAGTATAGTATTAGTAGGATGTGTGTAACCTCTTATATTTGTCTGTACATATGATTGTAATCGGTCACACAGTGCGGCAGTGTCACGCGGCGGTGTCCCGCCATTCTCTATCGGTTTAGCGGCGTGCTACAAACTGACATAAGATAATGGAAGTTGTTAACGCCGAAGAGGAATAGCCTTCAAGTCTTACAAGCATCTCACCTACTTAGACTATTGTGTCGCTATGTATTGAAGTGCTACAGGGTTCTTTTAACTAGTGTGCGACCGACTGGCCTAGTGTACCAATCGTGCATCTTACACTAAAGGCTGCGGGTTGATATCGAGTCGGACTAAAGTGTTATTAGGATTATTCAATTTCTAATAACATTTCGTAGCAAGGGAGTTGGCGATGTCACAACCACGTGCCTCTGAGAGCACGTTAAGCAGTTTGTCCTGCGCCTCATTTCTCTCCCTCCTGTGTAGGTACAAGTGCACGTGAACAGGAGAATGGGGAGGGAAATAGGGATTGTCTCCCATTCTCCTGTTCCGGTGGGACGGCAGTCCGACACGACCGACAACGCTCGACCCCTAATGCAAGACAAACGATTGCTAAATTAAAGAACTACAGCTAAAATGTTATAGCTGTTGTTCTTAGAGATAGTCGCCAGACCTGGCTCCAGCAGAATACCTTCTTCTTGACAATATCTTACACCGACGAGGCAGTCCTGACCACCATCGAAGAATTTGATAATTCCTGCTCCTTTCCTCATCCTCTCTAAGGTTACCCTTATAGCATCACGATGTTGTTCGTCTGTAAGTCCATCCGTACGTCTGTTAAGAACTCTTTTATCAGAAACGCGTGAGAGGATAATTGAAATTTATGTCCAATGTTAAAGTTTGCAATTTCTTAAAGCCTTGAATAAATCGTATTTATGTGTCATTGCATTCAAAAGATACAACAGTATAAGATTATATTTTCTATGGGGTTCGATGTATATAAACCTATAGGCTACTCGTGCTTGACCTAGAATCATAAAATTAAAAAAAACATAAAGTTTCACAACAAACAAGAGCTTAGAGTACAGGTATACGAATAAATCCGAAAATGCCTAAATTATAAAATATCCATGAAAAAACTAATGTTACAATAAGACTACTTTTACGGATTTTATCGTGGTTTATTAAATTATTTGTGTAGCCCGACGTTTCAGAAGCTTTATAGCAGCCATGGTCACGGGTGGACTGAGATGACAGATGTCCTGATGTACCAAGTTTTCAAAAGTACCCGAAGAATTATAGTTTTAATTGTTCCGATTATAATATAAGGGCAAAAGACGAAGAAGACTCGCAATGAAGTGAAATTGCTTCCTTCGTCTTTTTGCAATGCACTTTTTGTTTTGTAGCGCGGGACAGCACGGTCTTGATATTATTCCGAGGCATCTCATCAAGGGGGGCGCTGATGGCACTATTATGTGCCGCGATATCTACATACCACTGGACCCTACCCAGGGCCGGTGGGGCCAGGCCAGCCCCCTAAGGGACCAACTCCACCTCCATGATAAGGCTTGAACCATGGTGAGGTTCGTCTTCCCACCTGGTGAATGGTCGACCAACGTTTTATTTCTTAAAAGCGGCCTCCACTCCAGAACCTTATTGGCCCATCTGCCATATGTTCTTCTGAGTGTGTGACTAGCCCATTGCCACTTCAGTGAGCTTATTCGTCGCATGATATCGGATACTTTAGTTCCCTGTCTTATGACTTCTTTACGAATTCGGTCGGACAGAGAAACACCCAACACAGCACGTTCAATAGCCCGTTGAGCTACCAACTTGCAGACCAGTCCTAAATTAACAGGCCATGTTCGGCCCCGTAGGTCATCACGGGGAGAACTCATTGGTTGAAGACTTTTGTCTTCAAGCTCTGCGGTATAGGCGTGAGAGAATGTGACGAAGCTTCCGGAATGTACTCCAACCCAACTATATATAATAATCTCTAGTGATACTATCAATAGATAAACGGATTGTAAACACTTAGTTTTGATTAGATTTCCAATAACCATTATCATTTTCAGTTTTTATTCCACTGAAAATCTTTGCACTCACCGCACGAAACTCAACACCTTGGTACCTGTCACTTTGCAGGAGGATCGTGTGAGGTGCGCCTCAGCGGTCGTGTCGGTCCAATTCAGCTGTAATGTAGATATAACACGAACTCTTACTTTTGAATGCTCATATATATCCTGGTGTACTCACAGGCTGTAAGAATTATCTATCTTCGACATATCTTCTGTGGAAAAAATTAAGAACCAGTAAAGGAGTAAACCGAGTGCTTTTTTATAGTAGAGGGAGCCAAATAAGCAATCGGTGCCTTTCAACGATGCGTTGCGCTCCTTTTGACTTCCCTCCCCCTAGTGGGCCACCTAGTGGCTACTTACAAACCGCACGGAACGCGACACCATAAGTGTCACTTTACGGCGGTATCAAGTGAGCGAGAGGTAGCTCCCCGGTCGTGCCTTCCCAATTTCGTTGCATAGGAGGATGTGCACCATGCATGACACTACCTCCTAGTATACAGCATGGCACTACCTCTTACTAATACTTATAATATTACGTCTGTTCGATTCCCGCCTGCCGCCCGGGATATTTACCTATATATAGGAAGGCTATTGGCTACCATAATACGACTAATAGAATCAGAGCTACGCGAGTGATACCGCTGGGTGATGACAGTTAAGTATATCCGTTACACAAATCCTTAAAGTACTTAATAGCACTGGGCTAGGCTAACGTTTTGTGATATATTCATAGTTCCGCCGTGGCACTAGTGCTGCGGAAACGACTAGAAGGCTGAATGATGTGTATGGCGGTCGTGTTGCAAAGGAAAACACAGTTTGTTTTTGGTTCTGACGTTATTGTTCTGGAAATTTCGACCTGAAGAACAAGCCCCATGGACGGCCTGAGACACAAGTCGATAATGAAGAGTTGAAGGCTATTGTGGAAGCGGATCCATCGTAAACCACATCCCAGTTAGCTGTGGGCTGCAATGCTAGTGATAAAACTGCTTTAATTGACTTGAAGCAAATTGTGAAGATTAAAAAGCTTGAAAGGTGGGTACCTCACGAATTCACTGAACCAAACAGGCAAACACGCGTCGACTGCTGCTTTACTTTACTAAACCGGCACAATAATGAAGGTATTTTAAACCGGATCATTGTCTGTGTTGAAAAATGGATTCCTTACGATAATCAGAAGCACTTAGCGCTATGGTTGGATTCTGGCTAGCCAGCCAGATCCTATCCCAAGCGAAAATTAACCCCAAAAAGTTACTTGTAAACGTTTGGTGGACTAGTGCCGGTGTTGTTCATTACAGTTTTCTCAAATCTGACCAGACTATTCTGGCCGATGTCTATTGTCAGCAATTGTAAACCCTGATGGAAAAGCTAGCGGCTAAGAAACCTAGGCTGGCCAATCGCCCCACGCCACTGCTGTATCACGACAACGCCACACACAGGGACGGCTACCAAATTAGAAAAGCTTCGATTGGAAAGTCTATGTTTCCCCGGAGCAAGTTCCGGTGAGTACGGAGGAATACATCCTTTTTCTTCCTTTCCCATCCCTGTTGGGTTACCATCTTTTTCGAAATCGGAAGGGAAAAAATTCAACTTGGATGGGGTATTTCAAATCGCCTTCAAAGATTTTATTGATTCCCGTCTGACTAGCTTTTTTAGTAAAGGTATCAATGAGATGGCAAGAGTGCATAGGAAACAGTGGTTCATACTTTGGTTAATTAAATAATATTAAAAAATATTCGACTTTTTGTTCCACAACAAAAAGTCGAATATTTTTTAACATACAAAGCAACAATTTCTTGTGTAAGGACCTAATACTAAGATGCAGCGCGTTTCCATTTCGCTTCTTAGCCCATTACGCCACAGGGCTATTTTCCGATTGTACATGTCGCTGCTCTGGTTTCAACCATTGACTAAAAAATACAAGATACACGACTTCATACTGCACTGACATTGTCCTCGTGGTTACACTTGAAGATACTTTCTGCAAGGATTATTTGAATTAAGTGCATAAACGAAACATTTTTTGCAAAGTCAAATTTACGCGCATGCTTTTAAGTTGTTTTTACAAAGTCCATGTGCACTTCTTTTATATTCTTTTTCTTCTTTCATATTTTATTGGTTCTGAGTTCTTTTATATTTTATTGGTTCTGAGACGCTGACTGTGTGTCTCGGTGCTTTTGTAAATCAATGGTCTCAATATCGTAAAATTCGTCTTGATAACGCGAGTAATATTAAAATATTTTCATAAGCCGATTGTGTTATGTTTTTCAATTTAATGCTAGTTGTAGGGGAGATGGGCCTAAAGGAGTCTTCGGACTCACTTCAATAATATAGTCATTTTAAGTAGAGCTTATGAAGAAGATTTCTGCCATGATTTTCAGTGTGTCCTGTAGAAGTCACTATTGCGTTGTTCTTGTTTTTAGCAGACGGTTTTTTTTTCTTTCTAATTAATATTTTTATTGTATATTTTGTAGTTTCCGTTAAACGATAACTATAAACGATATATATATATATATATATATATATATATATATATATATATTGTTGTTATCTACCTACATTTATATACACCTATTAAAGTGTATGGTAAGAAAAAAAAATAGCTCTATTTGAATAGAGTCAAGTGTTTTTTATTTCTTGTTTAATCTAGCTCTTGGCACTCACGTTATCAAGGCAAATCTGGCAACACACTACAACCGAAAAAGAAACATAAAAATCTACACATATATTCATACATACACATATATATGCAAACAGGCTCTCGAAAAACTTTGCCCTCCTTCAGACGTAGTCGGGTAAAATAGCGCGCGCTCATTTCATGACTTAGTCCCAGCACTCGGCGCACTTGGAATCAATGGTGCGGTGCAATTGCGAGCTCCGTTTTACGATCTGCACGCACTAAATATTTACAGCACGTATTTGAAAAATATTGCAAAATTTCCTTTGGGCTGTACCCACTTTTTCGGCGTTTTTAATGCTGCCGCGGTGTATCTGTTAATATGTTCAACCGATGAAGTCCTGGATTCGAGTGCCGGGGCGGGAACAAACTGTTATTGATATTTTTCAATTTGTAATAACATTCCGAAGTTAGGAAGTTAGCGGTGTTACACCCCCGCACCTCGGAGAGCATGTTATGCCGTAGGTCCTGCGCCTAATTTCTCTCCAGTCGAATGCCGTCCCATGAAAATAGGAGAATGAGAGAACATAGAGTTCGTTTGCGCATGCGCATAAATTTGTGCACTACATGACCTGCGTGCTTGGCTAGTCTCTATTGAGATGCCCGCCGGGGCCGAAATTTGGCTAGGACCACCCTATTTTATTTATAGTACTACATCATTAAGTGCTTATCCGGCATTACAGTATAATAAATACTACGTGTCTCAATATTTTAAGGTTCATTGTTATGCGACGCTTTATAGTGTCTGCTCGGTTATGTACACAAACGGAACAAAAAGTATCTTATGTCCGTCTCCTGGTTCTAAACTATCTCCCCCCCAAAAAACCTATACATACCCACAGTAAAGCACAACAGATTTTTCGATTTTGCGCTAAATCGATTCAGCCAAATACCGGTTTAAAGTAATAGTGTAAAAGCACTACTTTCGCAAGGAGCACGAGAGAAAAGCTAAAACTGTCTTGGGACCAGCATCGAATTTAATCGAAAGTAAGTATAAGGAGGCCATGTTTGAGGAGGCTAAACATGGCCTATTAATTCAGGACTGGTCCGCAAGTTTGCGGTAGCTCAACGGGCCAATAAACTTGCTATGTTAACTATTTCTCTGTCCGACAGAATTCGTAACGAAGTCACAAGGCAGAGAATTAAAATACCCGATATCACGTGACGAATAGGCTCACTGAAGTGGCAATGGGCTGGTCACACACTCAGAAGAACAGATGGCAGATGGGCCAGTAAGGTTCTGGAGTAGAAGCAGCGTTTGGGAAAACGAAGTGTTGGTTGACCGTTCACCAGGTAGGAAGACGACCTCCGTGCAGTAGCCGGTCCGGGATGGATGCGAGTAGCAGGGGATGGCCCGCCTTGGCGTTCATTGAGAGAGGCCTATGTTCAGCAGTGGACCGATAAGGGCTAATAACGGTGATGGTAATGAAGTAGAAGGAGTAGTAAGTAATTCCAATGTCCGTCCCTAATCGAAGCGGTGACAGTACAAGATTGCAATGACTCGTACGAGCCATGCACCGCGGAGATGTATACAAATAAGTGATATGTTAATATTGACTACTCATTGTATTTGGAATATAACGATGAATGAGATATTATGTAACACCGCGACTTTATATATTTAGAGGAATCTACGCCCATAAACATCCATATGATTACCATGCCGATGTGTTGCCGTCCCTTCCCATTAAATGGGCCATCGGCTACTTAAAAAAATGAACAAGCCACGATACTGAAATTGTCGCTTACTTTCAAGTCGGCTGCAATGCAGCATGTCACTATCTCTTCCTGTTTCGTCTTGCTTATGACTCCGGGTGGTTCAACGGGCAGTATTGCATGAGGTCAACGACGCTTCTGCATTTCCTTTCGCTGTGCGTATGTCTATGGGTGTCGGTCACTTATACTGGAGCGTCTGGGATCTGTCAGTAACAGGAGGTAGTGGCGGGCCAGTGCCGTTCACATTTCTATAATAGAGTGACTAATACGA
Organism: Eumaeus atala; assembly: GCA_017140195.1. Classification (NCBI taxonomy): domain Eukaryota; kingdom Metazoa; phylum Arthropoda; class Insecta; order Lepidoptera; family Lycaenidae; genus Eumaeus; species Eumaeus atala. The sequence continues at coordinate 16,486 of JAFELO010000112.1, forward strand.
CTACATACATCAGTTCCCATCATCGTCGAGGGTTTCCAGCCTGACCCCTGGTCTCACTCATTTCTCAGCAGGTTTCAAGCCTGACCCCTGCACTCACTCATGGAGCGGCATAATTTTTGTTTTGGCGCCTTCGCCGCACTCAAGTCCCCATCTGCGGGGTGTTTCCGTCCACCCATCCGTGGTCTCCTTCTGGGCCCTAATAGTCTCGCAGAAAGAGGTCATCGTTTCGCAGGGCCTGACATTTTCGAATATCAAACTGATGACCGTGAGATGGACTGGTTGTAATGCACTCTAATAATAAGGGTAGCAACACCTACTGGGAATTTATTTTCAGGTTCCATTATGCTCAGGCTTTCATTATGGTTCAGGTTGAATTAAATAGGTACACGAAACTTTACCTACCCCTTTAACCAGGTAGCCTTCAAATAATTTCCGTTTTAAAATATTACTCGAAATTCTTGTTATGAGGGAGGTTTCAACCCCGGAAGCCCTTCGCTGTTTATGCTCTTGAGGGATAGAGTAAGAGTTGCCAGCCTCTCTATTTACTATTGTAGTATCACTAGCTTGTAGACTCTCAACTAAGACACAGATGCTTAATGAAGGCGGACGGGGACGCGCCACACACCCCAGCAAGGTATACAAATAATGTGTGCTCACATTATTTGTATACGTCTGGAAATGTGGAAGTGTAGCGCCTCCCCGTAGTAATAGAACCTGTCAAGTTGACATTTCTAGTTTCTTTACCTCTTAAGTTCCTAAAGACTAATCTGGACTTGTACCTGTTAAACAGGCCCTTAATTTCCTTTTGATAAGAGCCTCATAGTTTGATAGTTGACTGAATAAGATCTTGGGTACCAAATAAAACATCAGTGTTAGGTTAGGTTATGGGAGCGCCACACTATCACCATCATGGTTCAAGCCTTGTCGTGGCGGTGAGGCTCAGTAACCTGGGGTGAACCCAGGCGAAGCCAATTGAATCGAGGGGGGTCTTTGCACCCGACTTTTAAGAAGAGCTGACCAAAGAGCAACTGGAGGAGGCGCTATTGCGCATGGGGCAAGGGGCGAGGAACCTCACCCCATTGCACTGTTCCAAAGTCGGCGGAGTTGTCCTGTAGTGCGGGGCAACCCCATCTGTGGAGGTGGAGTTGGTCCCTAACGGGGCTAACTATACTTCGAGGTGTCCTGATGCTTTGTTGTTCCGGGGCACCACATCAAGGGCGGCACTGATGGCACTCGCGGTAGTTTTTGTGGGTATGTATTCGGCACTAACATGTGCCGCGAGACCCACACATAACTGGACCCCACCCAGATCGTGCAGCACCGGCTGCACTAGAACTGTGACAGCCAGCTCTTACACAAATATTTTTGTATAACCAAAAGAAAACCAGTTAGAGGTATTGCAGCATTGCAGTCTCATTGAGATGACGTATCACCGTAGCCAAGATATGACGTCGCGTTTCAGGCGGTTCGTGGCTATACAATAGCCCAAGATAGGGACAACACATCTGTACAACAGCTATCTGGATTTCTATGGACGATAGTTATTAATAGGCTCCAACTATTATTTGACGTTAATAGTTATCAACTCTACTATTGCTCCACTTAACTGATAACGAGTACTCAAAACAATTGTTTTTTTAGTAAGAGGAAATGCTATGCTGTATTACAGAGGAATTAGGCCGGCACGATCGAGGAGGTACATCTCGCTAACAAAATACCGGTGTAAAGTGATATGATTATTGTAGTCTTTCGTGCGGTTTGAGCGTAGCCGGTGGCCCACTGTGGGGAGGAGGAAAGGAAGATAACGCAGCGGCGTAGTAATTATGCGGATATTCATAGGCGTCGGTAGTCGTTTAATAGCTCCGATTTGTCGTTTGCCCCACTGTACTATAAAATAGCCACTGCTGTGCAAGAAGTTAATGAGCAGCCACATATTTTTCTGGTGATGATTAAGTTAACAATTTGTTGGAATTAAAAAACCCCCGACATAATATACTCGACAAACATACTTTTACAAGTTCACAATTTGCCAGGCGTGTGATGTAATGTGGAAATTCTCTTACCCTTCCATGTAAAAGTTTTATATGTGTATCACCAGACATTTTTCAATTTTTGAAGTGAACTTTCTTTACAATTATTTTGATTTTCAAAGCAGATATAACGTAATTACTTCCGGAGAAAATATTTATTAATTGCCCAAATTTTATGTTATCTATAGCAATTGAAATAAAAGGTAAGCACAGACATAAATATTTTTTATATTATATACCTTCCTCTTATGTGTTTCTCATTCATCATCATCATTATCAGCCCTGATCGATCCACTGCTGGACATAGGCCTCCCTCTATGAACACCAAGACGACCAATCTCCTTTTATTCACATCCATCCTTGACCGGCTACTGCGCGGAGATCGTCTTCCCACCTGGTGAACGGTCCACCAACACTTCGTTTTCCTAAACGCGGTCTCCACTCCAGAATCTTATTGACCCATCTGCCATCTGATCTTCTGAGTGTGTAGCAACAAGGCAAAACGAGGGCTTTAAAAAGGAGTTTTAACGGTATGTATCATTGTACAGAAAGCAACTGAACAGTCACCATAGGACTTTTGACACTCAAATTTCAGTTTAACCCATAGATACCCATAAACTACACTAATCCTTCCATAATTACTACCCGGATGCGTTACTATCCTTTCCTTCTCCTCCAATGGGCCACTAGCTATACACAAACCACGCAAGGCGACACCGAACTTGTCATTATACGGCGGTGTCATGTGATTTGTGGGTACTGCCCCGGTTGTACCGGCCGAATTCCGAGGCAATGCAGCATGGCAATACCTATTACTTCTCTCACCTGTCAAGTAAACTGCAACTTACGTAACTGGTTCTACCGTCTAAAAGTTTTTTACCGCTTAAGGAGCTCTTTATGTGAAGATCGACGAGTAAGACTGTTCGAAACTCTTGTACTTTCTAAATTTAACTACGATGATGTCGTGACAGCTCCGCCACTGCTAGGGCGCACCAAAAGAGGTATACAGCGAATACAAAATGCATGTGCGCGTTATTGTTTTACAATACCGCGACGAGGTACACACGCACACACGCACACGCACACGCACTCGCACACGCACACGCACTCGCACACGCACACGCACACGCACACGCACTCGCACACACACACGCACACGCACACGCACGCAGGCACGCACGCACGCACGCACGCGCACACATGCAAACACACACACACACACACACATATACTTGCAATGCATTAATGGAAACCAGCTTAAAATTAAAACATTTTTTATACAATTGGGAGACAAACGTGCAATCAATTACTATGATGGGCCACCGGTTACTTACAAAACGATGGTGTCACTTTATGGCGGCATTATTTAAGTACCTCCGCGGTCGTGCTGTACCAATTCCGTTGCATGTGGAGGATGTAGTGTCATGCACTATGCATGGCACTACCTCTAGTGTCTAAAAATATATTTAACAAGTGTCAAAATATATTAAAAAACTATCAAAATATATTTAAAAACACTCAAAATATACTTAACCAACTATCAAAATATATTTAACAACTATCAAAATATATATAACAACCCTTGACTCGAACTATACACCTTAACAAACGGTGTGTTGCATTGCACTAGATGGTAGGACTTGATAGTTAGACTACTTGATTGGACCGGACGATTAAAGTGGAAAATTGACATGGAATATTGGACTGCATGATCGGTCTGGACGGATTGGATTGGATGATTGGGATGTGGGTATACTGCTGTTGGTGGAATTGCTGACGTACAAGAATGTAATGTTTATAATTGATATTGAGAATAAGAATATTTACATATCATTTCAGCTCACATATCCCGTATTATATATGAAGCCAGCAAGAGTAACACAATACATGATTACTAAATAATGTAATATATTTCTATATTTTCATGATTTTCATACCCAACATTTACGACATTAGGACTTAATCACAACCAAACGCACCAGAAACCCGGACTTGTTAAAGTGTACTTACTTATATTTCTCTTCCAATGAATGAGAAACCTCTGCTACTAGATAAAACAATTATTATGTGTGTTTAATTGTTAACTACCATCAAAAGTGATTGCACCATAATCTAAGTTAAGATCATTTTAACCACATCGAGATGGAGGGTTCCACCAATCCCGAAAGTTTTCATATATCGTAGTCTTCTTAACCAATTCTTCTTCGTTCAGTATAGAGCAGAATCTGCAATAGTCGTCGGTCTCCAGGCTCTCGAATCTTCTGTAATATGAGTAGTGGTTCCTCCACCGGAAATACTCCGCATATTCGTCTGGGTTCTTGATAAGTTCGTTCATTTTCTCTGCTAATCTTTTAGCGCCCATAGCTCTAGCGTTCAAATAGATACCGTTTGGCATGAATCTGCGAACAACACCATGAAATTAATATATTTTCAGTTGAAAAGTTTCAAAACTGTAAAAAGGGTTACTTTTAAGGTCCTATTTACCATTAAGAAGGAACTATCAAATGACATCCCACCCGGCTATTCCTTTTCGTCTTTTTAACGCTCTTAATACACCCCATGAAGTGTTACTTATAGCAATTTTGTTTTTCATAGTCATACTACATAAAATTGTAGCGGTCCATAAAATACACCTACCTTCTAAATACCAAACA
>JAFELO010000112.1:21208-81330 GCA_017140195.1 Eumaeus atala
GTTAAAAGTCAGCACGACCACTTTTTATAGTATAAACCAACGAGCAATCGAAACCTTTTTACAACTACCGATGCCCATGCACATCCGAATAATTACCCTCGGAGTAGGAGGTCTAGGAGGTCTGTGTATCTTCCAATGGGCTACAGGGACCTCCTAGACCTCCTACTCTCCAATAGGCTACAGAGACGGACATGAAGAAATTAGGGTGGCGTTTTTTCCATTTGGGGGCATACGAGCAATCGGAGCCTTTTTACGACTACTGACGCCCACGGACATAACATTATTACTGTGCCCATACGTTATCCTCCTACATCGCCCTCCCCATGGGCCACCGGCTACTCACAAACCGTACGAAACGCGACACTGAAGATGTCACTTCACGGCGGTATTATGTGAGTGAGAGGTACCTCCCCGATCGTGCCGGCCCAATTCCGTTGCATAGGAGGATGCAGTGTCATGCAATATGCATGGCACTACCTATATTCATTTATTTTGAGGACAAAGATTAATGCTACTAACTTAAAAATTTGGGCCTTCGAGACTAACCTATATACGAATTATCAACCCCTATTTCACCCCTTAGAGGTGGAATATCGAGAAACACTTAAAAACGTACCTACTCACTCTTATTAGACTCTTTTTCGCCTTAGGGCTATTGTTTTTGACATATAAAATGTCAGACTTCCTTCCAAGCTTTCAACCCCTATTTCTCTACCTTGGGGTAGCGATTCCAGAATTCCATATTCGTTACATGGTTCCTCAACAAACGACCATACTCACCGAATTCTATGGCTCTAACCTTACTAGGTAGTACCCTTGGCGATGATGAATTGGTCAGTCAGGACGTATATTGTAAAAAAGAAAAAAGTATTTTTTTTTATTGCAAAATGTGGAATCCACTGGCAATAGTCCTTTATACTTTATTAATAGTAGCACGCGCTCCTTTCATGGGAAAATTCTTCACTGCGCATCGTAAGGATTGTTTTAGGGACTCTAACTAACACAGTATTTAGAACAAGCTGTACTCTAAAACTGACAATAAATCACAGTCCAGCGGATTTAGTTCGGGACTAGATGAAGGGTAGTCTTCAGCTCTGATCAAGTCCGGAACGTTCGTTCTAACCAAGCTAGGGTTGATCGAGCCTTGTGATCTGGTCCCGAGTCTTTCTGAGAGGACTATACCTAGATGTTGTACTTTGTGCAAATAAGGGGTTTAATTACCGTCACAAGAATGGTATTTTGATACACTTATGTCGATATCTCGATAACTTTTATACAAAAATATGGCTCAGTCACTCTTTCATAGCCAACGCCCCACCAAACCATCACTGAAGTCGGATAATGCCCACGTTGCACTCTGTCGACTAATTGGGCAGCTTCCTTAGAATTTTCAGCATAAAGTGTGTGTAGTGACCGCAGTCACTGTGTTTGTTAAAATGTTACTCAATTGTAAAAAAAATCCCATCAGTAAACAATTTTTTTCTGTGACACTTTGCGTACCGCTTCAGTAGTAGTTTCTATCTTACCACCCTACACATATTTAATTTATCAGTTATGAAATGACCAGTGCGTCTCTTGTTAGGACTTGTAAGTCACCTCTTAAAACACGCGACATCGTTCTAGGTGCTATCTTCATTTCCCCAGATAAAATATTTTGCTTAGGGACAGGATTTCTTCCAATTCTTACTACTTTGACCACCTTTTTCGTACGAACACCACGTGGACGGCCAGATGCTTCTCTGTCACACACAGAGGGAGTCTCGTTGTATCTATTAATATCCCCGTGCACAAACATTTGACTAATACCAAGTGTACGGAGAATTTTAAAACAGTTTTTAAATTTCGCTCCATACCTACTTTGTACAATGCAATCTTAGAGATTCTGTTCTCCTTGTCACCCCATTGCATTTTAATATCAAAAAAAAAATGTACAGTGTATCGTCACCAAAATGAGAAAACATAAATAACAAACGTGCAAAAATAAAAGATTCCAAATTCAAATGTAACACTTTTTATTTTTTATTTCATGGCCAGACTATATATTAAGTATATATAGATTTCTAATGTAATATGATAATAGTAATGCCTACTTGCCGAACTTCAGATACGGCAGTTAACTTTATATTAACAGTGTCTTTTTTATCGTTTTTTGCGAGGTAATGCAAACGCGCTAAATGAGTATATAATGAAACTTCCAAAGTAGTATAAAAAGGTCAGATTTTTCGTCAACTTTTATTAAATAAAAGTGTTTTTGGGGTCTTTGTTCCCAAATTACACAATGTTTACACAGTTTGGGACTACCAATTTATATCAATTTAGTTGCTGGACTCAATGTACTTGACCTTCATTTAACACCACGGATATGCCATAAAATATTTTAGTAGTAAAAATTATTTCAATTTCTGTGTCGGGTATCGATAACAAAAGGACTTAATATTTCTACAGTATATTACGTGTGTACTACGCAGTCCCCATGAAGTCCCCACCACGCTTCAAGCCTTGCGGTGGCGGTGCGGCTCAGTAGACTGTTGAGAACTCAGACACGGATAGGCGAAGCGAAGGGGCTGCTATTTACACCCCTCTTATAAGAAGAGGGGACTAAGGACCAGGATAGGAAGGTGCTATTTATACTCATAGATGAAGAGAGGCAGCTGCATTGATTCGGTACGACCGGAGAGTAACAGAAGTAATAAAAATGAAAATGTGTCTGTGTGTTCAGAATTTACATAAATAAATTAAAATTAACGCTCTAAAGTCTAAGCATTTCGACATGTACTTATAACATAAGGGGGCAAACAAGGAATCGGATTATTTTGATGACTTCAGACGCCCATGGACATGAGTGTGAGTTGCCCCTTATCATCCTCCCAATGGGCAACAGGCTACTCACAAACAGCACACAATGCGACAGGGACGCTGTCAATTTACGGCGGTATTATGTGAGCGAGAGGTACCTCCCCGGTAGTGCTCGCCCAGTTATGTTGCATCCCATGCATGTAGTGTCATGCACCATGCACGGGTGTAGTGTCGTGCACCACGCATGGATGTTGTATCATACACCATGAATGGTACTACCTTTTCCTAAAATGACATGTAGTCTAACTACCCCAAGAAATTAGTTTTCTTGGAGTTACTTTATTCCATGCTAACACTTGAATAAATAAATAAATAAACTTTCAATCAAATATTTATTTCATGCAGAGGCTATGAGACGAAAAAAAAGAGAAAATATGCGCTCACACTTCTTTCTCTTGTCTGTACAGTCATATCCGTAACTCTATCTCTCTCTTTCTCTCTCTCTCTCTCTCTCTCTCTATCTCTATCTCTCTCTCTCTATCTTCACTATCTTATCTCTCCCATCTTTCGTTTACCTCGTTTTCGTAACTTTATTTTCACACATTTACCAGCTTGCTCCCCTCGTGGAAAGTATGGAAATAAGATTTACTTTAGTAAATATATTTAACAACAAGTTACATAGAGATAATATCGATAGCCAGCCTAAATCACGGCCGTCTAAGTCGAAAGAGGTATCAAATATAGCACACAAAGTCTCTCCTTTTCATTAAATTCTCTCAAAGCGCATGCGTGACATAGTTCTGCTTTCACATCTTCCTTCTCTATTCCCCGAGACGGCCAGTCGTCGTCATATATCTGCTTATGGTATCGCTTCTCTATCTATATTATCTCTATGACAATTTACCTTGTATAATTTGCGCCTCCATAGACAATCGGCACAGCGAAATGCTGTAACGGGTGCAACAGTTTTTCAGTCACGTAATCCTCCGCGAAGGAATTCTCGAACGAAAGATAGAAATGATAATCCTTCTCTATCATATCATTACATTTAACTTCATCATCACGAGAACACACTAACGTTCCACATTCACCATAGACATCCACCTCCAGGTGAAACCTCCTTAATTCTATTTGTAATTCGAGCAAAAACCTTTCCCTGCCGCTTCTGGAGTGGCAGTTGGAGACGAACCAAGCCGCAGCCTTAGTTTTATGTTTCAGTCTCTCCTTCACTTCTTTGGTAGTAGGTTTCATATCTTCCCAAGCGATCCAATTCATATTTTTCTTCGGTCCTACAATTTTCATTTTTCTATCCCTAACAACTATGTATCCCCATTTCGCCTCCGAATCCAATCTGTAGGTCCAGGTCCAATTGAAGAAACCATTCAAATTGAGCAAGCATGCCGGATAATTGTCTGCTGACTCTATAGCGGCGAACACAAACTTTTGGTGTGGCGATCGTTTTTTGGGCAAATAACTACGTGGATAAAACACAACCTCAGGTCCAGCAAACGCTATCACGTCGAACTTGGTATAATCACCTAAATAATTCCTGTCGTCGGTCACATAACAGTTCGTGTACGTACAGTTGCGCTCGAGAAATCCGCTCCTTCCTTTGCCCATGTACACGAAAGGCACGTTCTTACCTAATGTCCACTGTAAAATGTATTTCAAACTCTCCGTATTGTTTGGCCCCACTAAATTTGAATCCAGCTTCTCCATTTTGTTCTGTTCTTCGCTCAGCGAGTTTATCATTCTCTCCATTTCGTTGACTTTGATTTTTATTTTCAGATTATTATTTCTAGCGGTACGCAACGATATGTATAAGTACAGTAGCAAAAATAATATTGACAAATAGAAAAATGTTCTCATGTAAATGTTAGGTTGCATATTTCACGCAGCGCGTACGCCTCGACACTGGCGGAAACTGAGAACTAACGGATACACGAACCGAATACAGATAAATTTAATCATTGTTGACTTGTGTTTATTGCATTTGATACCTTATCAGTAACACTTAACAGTTCTTCTTTCGACTAGGCGATCGTGAATTGAAGTAACGTAAGGACTTGTGTTACAGGTATTACAGGAATGATGTAATTATATGTATAAATGTACCTATACTATAATACATACTTTTTCCTTTCTTTATAGTATAGGAAGGCAAACGTTTTTTGTAAGAGGTAGTGCCATGCTGCCTTTGAGGAGGTAATGCTATGTGTGGTGCATGACACTGCATGCTCCTATGCAACGGGATTGGGCCGGCACGACCGGGGAGACACCTCTCGCTCACATGATGCCCGCGTAAAGTAAAACCCACGGTGTCGCATTTCGTGCATAATTATGCTGATGTTCATGGGCGTCGGTAGTTGATGAAATGACCCCCATATACTATGAAAGAAACGATCATTTGAAGCCCTTTGACGACTATCAACGTCTATATGCATCCGCTTTAATGTTGTCGTGCAGATTTGTTGCCCTCCTTCCACGCATCCAATGGGGCATCATTTACATCCATGACCTGGCTGGGATTTGAACTCGCAACCGCTGGCATAACGTGCTCGGAATATCAACTATGTTACCACTGCGCTTAGATCAGAAGATAAGTATTAATAATAATGGGTGACGAAAAATCTTTTATAACTATTAATTTACATAGGTCGCTTCCTCGCCCTTTTCATGAACACCCATGTGCATCCGTATGACATCTCTTTGTACATCACGTGCAAATAATGAAATATAATAATAATTACTATTTTGATACGTTGCAATGGACCATCTACTACTCACAAAGCGAGATCGTAGTAGGAATTATTTTTAGCCCAGCATCTCAGGAGGTAGCTCACGCGCGACAGCTAAACTTGACCTTATCGGCGGGATTATACCCCTTCGAACAAAAAAATATATATTGAAAGTCTGTCGACAGTTGTCGACGTAATCGAGTAATATATAATTATACAAAAGCTGGTTGTCTGTAAGTCGGTTTACGGACGATGCAGCTTTACGTGAAACAGTTGTCTAGTTTATATCTGAACGCACCGCCTGATGGGATGAAAGGGACGACTTCTACCGGTTTTTCACTTGCAGCAGGCTTTACTTCAGAATTCATTTCACGCCAGAGTCGGGGGAGGACGGACCTCTCATTCCCCCTGGGCGTGAGACGTAGTAGTTAAAGTAGCTGTTACAAATACTCTTCTAAACGGGATGTATCTCTCCCGTCTACGGGAGAGGGGGAGAGGGTCGGTCCCCAAAACTAGTATCTTCAACCGACGAACACTTACAGCAACCCTATGAAGCTGTGCTACACTTCTCTTTGTTTCCACAGCATAAGTTCGGGTCGGGAAAATAAAAGGAATGCTACTTTTTTGAACATGCACCTAGCATAGCCGATTTACATAAATTTACCAGGTCAAAAGAAACATGCACAGTTGAATAAGGAACCATTTTAGAAGTCGGTTATTTAATTTACCGAAACAATTGCCAATGTAATATGTAGCTCGCAAACAGTATTGAATCACATAAAACATTGCCTTTGTCGGTGCAGTAGATATTCGTGACACCACTGATATGAAAAACAGGCGTATTGTAATACTTACTGTGTACAGGGTGTTACAAGGCAACGATACACAAGTGTATATTTATTGTATCCGAGTAAAATCTATGTTGACATGAATAAGTAAGACATGCATGATGTGCGTAGGCAATAAAATTAAATACCCATAAGGCTCCCTTCACGCTAGGGAGCCAGGCTGCGGCACGCAGATGTATATGACATTATGACTGCGTGATGTGCGTATTTACGCCCGAGTCATAGAGATAATCTTGATAGAAAAAGGATGCCATAGGCAGTCATAAGACGGCGGTCGTCTTGGATAATATCTAAGTAATTCACTAGCATCTTTGTCCATCTAATCTCGTATGCGCATAACACATGAGAGTGATGAAAGTATATAAAAGGGACAGAGAGTGTACTACATTTACTGTCTCTTTCGATTTAGACTGCCGCATTTTAGGCCAGCTTCCCTTCCTTATCTATATTATCTCTATGTCTAAAATGCCAAAGCAAGGGTTTTAACTGACATAGCCAGGCTCGGCTGCCTAGTGTTCGGGAAGCCTGTTCTTCAAACACAATAAAATAATACTCGTACTTAGGAAAAACATACATACAAAATGAATACTCAACCATAGTCGACAACAGAATTAAAAATTAATAACGTACTTTGCAATAAAATATGTTTAAAAAATCTTATTTTGTCATGATGTTTGGTCCTAGTCGTACTTGTTTATTGGTATTGTGAGTTGTTGCCTCATAAGTAATATTATTATATATGTTATTACATTAAGGCTTATGTCTGTCCCGTTGTTGGGCAGAGGCCTCCCGCCACTTTTTCCAGATTTCTCAGTCGAGAGCTTCATCGCGTCAATAAACAGACTCATCTCGGCATCTCCATTTTATTCTGCCACATCGCCTATTTCAGCCTCGGTCCCATAAAAACGCAATTTTAGAAGGACTTGTCACGCCTGCAGCAGTTTTTTCCAGTCCAGCTCCACTTGAGCTCCGTAGCTTTGGGGCGTACGTCAGTGATTTTTGTGCGGAAACGCAAGCGCGAGTTTCCGATTTTTTCCAACAACTTGACACATAAAAATCTTGCTCCATTGCCCTTTGGCAAACCTGGAGACTAGACTTTTGACTCTGTGTCACAGACCAAACCTGTGCTCCGTAAGTGTATACAGACAATATGCTTATGTCCATTTGTTTACGCTTAAGCGATATCGGAAGCCTTCCATTCATGTGTTTCATTAGGGACCATTAGCTTCTCCGGGCATATTCGGTACGTCTTACGACCATCACTGTCACTGGATGTTGTCGGTGATTGGTCATAAGTTTGGTCTTTGTCATATTAATTTTCAGTCAAATCTCTCCGCTTACGATGCTTAGATCTTGGAGCAGCGCAGCAGGTAGGTGTTAACCTCTCTCTGCCTTTGAGGATGCATTTGTCTTTTCGGCCTGCCGCGATTTGTCGGAAGACCTCATCGAAAGCGCTGTTGAACAAATGTGGAGACAGCGTATCGTTTTGCTTCACACCTTTTCTAATATAAAATTATGACACAGTTGTGTCTAGTTTTATGGCTGTTGTATTTTGGTTGTACATTGCGCACAAGTTTTGTGGAGGTATATTCCTATGTGTTGGTTTTCAAGAGCTGCAAAAATAGCTGAATGGGAAATACGAACAAAGGCTTTGACGTAACCAATGAACGCAAGGTATAGTGGAAACTTGAAGTCGGAATACTTTGCTAGGATTTGATTAAAGGTGTGAAGGTGGTTGGAAGTTGACAAGCCATCTGGGCGGGAATCTGCGAACTGTCAGTTGGAGTGTTAGGGGTTAGTGATTGTTGGCGAGAAGATGGTGTATATAAAAGAGTTTGTAAACATTTCTATAAGTCCGTCTCTGTTTTGATGCGCTTTGCCTTGACTGTCCTTCAGTTGTGGTGAATTTCGAATGACTTTTCAATAGCTTTAAACTATGCATCTATTAATTCTTTACTGGCTAGTTTTATATTGTTTCTCCATATGGTTTGACGGTTGGTTTTTAAATTAAAATGAATTTTTGCTTTAAAAGCAATATTGAAATAACGCCGAACGTGTGTCTTGGTTATAGAAAAAGTATACAATAAATAAATATTTCGGAAAAAAAAATCGACTTTGAAACCAACGGAGCACTATATAATAAAACTTAAAGTAAGCGGACTTTAGGAATATAATGTTGAAAAATTACAGTCTTCAAAGTTGTCATATGCAATATAATGTTGAAAAATTACAGTCTTCAAAGTTGTCATATGCAATATAATGTTGAAAAATTACAGTCTTCAAAGTTGACATATGCAAGAATGTCAATTATATAGATCACTGTCTGTCGGATTGGTGTGAAAAGGCTTCGACTACTGTTTTTTAGCATCTTATACTATATAAAGCCCTTCCAACAACGCCTGTTGTTGGGCCATCCTAGCCTAAAATATATGATAACGTAACTATCACACCCGGTACAAGGTATCTGGCAGCGGCGAATTTCCCTACAGGCTCTTGAGGCGGCCTAGGGAATCTGGGAAATCTGAACGGATTTTAATGCGGTTTTTACCCATGAATATGACTTTAAAAATAATTCAATTCCTAAATGAGTAGCAATATGCCTACATATATACACTCGAAAACGATTACACTACTTCTGATGCAGGCGGGTAAGATAATACTGAAACGTTTACAGACAAACCAACCGCGAAAAAAAATCTTTAGCGAACAGTCAACCCATTCGTCTGTGTCTTCAACAAAGGTCTGGAGACCATCAATCAATAAGTGCAGACCTTAGTGCTTCCTTAGACTTGCTCCAACATAGAAGGTATGTTACTGTCACGTTTAATTGGTTAAATTGATCTTGAATATACTTATGCATAACTTATGTTCCATCTATTTACGCGCTAGTATCTAAGTATATTCTTACTCGGTTCGCGTTAACATTGTATTGACGTCATAATTGTCAAACAAAACCTGAAGACCATCAATCAATGAGTGCCGACATCAGTGCTGCCTTAGATTTGCTGCACCATGAGGATATGCTACTGTCAAATTTGATAAATTGATCTTGAATATTCCTATGTCCCATTTTTTACACTATTTACATTACACAGCAAATAAACCGCGCCACCCGCTATCTTCGAACTCTGATACGATTTTGTAAAACTTTATAAAACTTATACTTAGAGAATAGGCATTTCATGACTATCAAAATTATTGGAAAACCATTGAGATTAATAAACTTATTAAATGTTTATTATGTAATTTACAATGAAGAGCCGTTTTACTGTTGTGTTAATGTCGGTAATTATTAATTGAAAGAATATTTAAAAAAGAAAATAAAAAGGAAACAGGCTAAATTTTTTTTAACCATTATTCAGTATTTCCTCCTCTTGCTCAGACTTACCCATCGCAACAGTACAAAAATCCTCGCAGAGCATGTTACCTTACGCAGGGTATATCGCGCAAAATATGCAGTCGATGCATCATTTGTTGCTTGATTACAACGTAAATAAATTTATAGTCATTTCAATTAACATAAAACGCATTTTTGTGGGTATAACTTTGATAGTTGTAAGTTTTATACTTTTTTAAGAAACGAGACTTACAAGGAGGCGGGTGGCCCGGTCTATTTGCTATCCTCTGTAGTCCCGTACTATATTCCGTACTGTTACTTTGTACGGCTTAACATTGCACTGACGTCATAATTGGCATATAAAATCTGGAGCATCACTAACCAGTGGATGTCGGCAGCAGCGGATATCAGAGCAATAGATTTGCTCCAACATAGAAGGTCTGTTACTGCCACACTTGATAAATTGATCTCCCGTACTATATTCCGTACTGTTACTTTGTACGGCTTAACATTGTACTGACGTCATAATTGGCATATAAAATCTGGAGCATCACTAACCAGTGGATGTCGGCAGCAGTGGATATCAGATCAATAGATTTGCTCCAACATAGAAGGTCTGTTACTGCCACACTTGATAAATTGATCTCTAATATTCTTATCCATAACCTATGTTCTATCTATTTACTCACTAGTATATTATATTGTTGTCATCCATTTGAGGTTAATGCTCATAATCGCCATGCTGAGCAGGCGGACTGGCAATCGCAGATTAGGTTTCGAGACGGTGCCACTGCTGCCTGTCCAATCCGGTTGATGGTACCGCCATCATTCAGCGCGAGCACCGTCCGGTGCTTCCGTTTATTTCACTATTACTATGAAACAGACGGGACACCAAATGACCAGCTCGCTGTAAATCGTTGTAAAGAGACTAGTGCCCATTGACGACTCTTACGTCAACCTGGGCTTGGATCGAGGTTGAGGGTATTTTTGGGCCGCCCCCACACAGCCGGTCCGGGATGGATGCGAGTGGCAGGAGGTCGGTCGTCTTGTCGTTCATTGAGAGAGGCCTATGACCAGCAGAGGACCGAAAAGGGCTGATAATGATCATGATGATCGTATTATATTCTTATTCTATTCGCGTTAACATTGCATTGACGTCCCAAATGTCAAACAAAACCTAGAGCATCATCAATCAATGCGTAGCGGCAACAGTGCTTCATCAGACTTGCTCCAACATAAAACCCTCTAAATGCTACTGTCACATTTGATAAATTGATGTTGAATATTCTGATGCATAACATATGTCTGCGATGGGACGTAGGTTACACAAACGAGCCTTTTCATGAGTACTGACGACCATAAACATTCGCATCATTGGACCGACGCAACTTCTCGTTTATATGATACCGACGCAAAACGATCCGTGAGCCTCATGAAGGGGTCCGCTGAAGTAACACATCTGCATGACAATTTATGGATGTCTATTGGCGTCGTCACCAAAAGTCTATTGCTACTCGTTTGCCCCCTTATACTTTATCCGTTTCTGGGAATAATATTGAACATCCATTACGCGTTAAAAAGTAGTTACTAAACATAATAAGCGAAGGCATGTGGTCATAATAGGGGAATAAATCAAAGAGAAAGGTCGCCCCATCCATCACCGCGGGGCCCTGATGTACGCCGCAAATATTGTGAGTTTATAAAGACGAAGTAGACGGCCATAATAGATTCGGCTGCGATATAACACTTATAACCTAAGCTAATAAATGTATATACATATAAGAGTGACCCTATTTTACGAGATAAGGATGAGATTATTATGGTTCCAAATTCTAATATATAGGTCTACCAAATTGTATCTAAATCGTTCACTAGTTTTTGCATTAAGATTGTACCATACGGATTTACAAATATACCGAGATACACATTCAGCTACTCAAAACCGTCCATATAAAAGATCTGGGCAATTTACATTATGTACAATTATTTACTGCAAATGCAACTAAAAATTATGGTTTAATTTCCAAAAAATATGTCTACGTAAAATCACTTGTAATTTGTAAACACAACAAATTGTAAACACAATAGTTGAGCATGATATCGTGTATCTTGTATATTTGTAAACTTCGCACATTTATAATATTAGTAGGATTTTCTTATAAATCAATTAGTAGACTGACATCGAGGTTTAAAGAGTCTGTATTGGTTTTAAATGAAAGAGGTTTAGCTGTGAACAGATAAGAGTTGATGATAAATGACAGAGCTTTGAGCTAGTAACGACAATTGTTAAGGACTAGACATCGAACCAAATAGTGGCAACTTAATTTTTTGATGGAAAATAATAAAACTTGCTCAAACTGTTATTGGAATTTTAACGTTTTACTTAATAACAGTCAGTCTTTCGTCTGATTCACCATTAGCTAATGAATAATAGATAGATATGATGATAGATAGTAGATCATACATATTCAAACCAAACGTTATGTAGCTATTCGTCGAATCTAATAAAATAAACACAATATCCATAGATATCAGAAATGTTTCTTTTTTGTACATTTTTTGTTAAAATATTCATTTTAAGATTAAAATTAAATATTTTAATTATTGTCAAAGAAGAATTTGAACATGGCAACAGTCAAAAGCCTAGCCACTGAACTCAATACTTATAGGCTGCTTATACTGTAGACCCCCTATTGACGCCATTTGAACATGTATCAGCTCTAGATGCTGTCATAACCGACATAACTAAATAATACCCATGAACGCTGAGAATATAACAGTTTATAGTTTTCGAATCAATGCTTAAAAACTTAACACATGTTCAAACATGCTCTATTTTGTTTTGTTAGCAATATTGATGTCTTAAGTTTACGCGAATGTTACTCATTACAATAAAACTAATTTTACGGATTCTCTCGCGGCTTATTTAATTATTTAACGAGCTCGACATTTCAGAAGCTTTACCACAACCATGGTCACGGGTGGACTGAGATGACAGATGTCCTGGTGTTATAATTTTTTAAAGTTTTTAAAAGTACCTGACGAATTATAATTTTAGTTGTTCCGATTAGCGCAAACAGTACTTATTATATCTTGCTGTCTTGAGACGTTATGTTTAGTTTTTGATTTGATTATGTTTAACATTGGGTCCAAATTAAAAGGAAGAACCCAACCATCTTCTCTATTTGAATTTGATGTTTTTCAATTTCAATATCCTCACGGATCACTCTTGGCAGGAATCGGTATTCCCTAGTGAGGATTTGCGCTTTATCAAATCTTATGTAATGTCAGGGGGCCAACTTCCATGGTTCCTGTAAAGCCTTTTTTTTTTAAACGTCGGGCTAATTAAATAATTTAAAAAAAAACCGCGATAAAATCCGTAAAAATATATAGTGTTATTGAAATATTGCAAGTAGTTGATATCTTCCAGTCTTAATCCATATTATTGATATTTTAGCAATCCATATATCGAATAAAAATCAGTGTGGGTAGCCAACAGTGCAGCAGGTAAATTATCTGTAAACTTAATACGATTTTGACAGTGAGATTATTGTCAAAATTATTCTTGATAAAATTGTGTAATGTACGGATAAACTTTTATAAGTCCTATAAATACTATGCGCCCGCTTTTCTTTTGCAAAAGATATCCTCAGTACTTTAAAAATGTAAAAAGAATCGCGTGGTAAGTGACGCCTTTATATATTCCTTCTTCACTTTCGAGATAAGCTAGACTCAAAACAAGACGAATATAGTATACATATTTCTATATAGAATATGCTTAGAGAAACTAAATATTCATAGACGTTCATCCGAGCGCCAATATAAAATTTGCCTATGTTATTCCGGTTATTTTTTCCGTGTCCGTTTAGAAACATAGGGGTTAAGGTATTAAATCTAGTCGTCTGAGTTTAAAGGTTCTGTGTATGAAAAAAAATGTGTGCTGAAAGGGGGATAGTCTGATGTGATTTCATACAATTTTGGCTGCCGGAGATGCGCTGATTAACGGCGTATCTCCGGCAGAAAACATTTTTAGTAGTGTAATAATAAGCAGGATTTCGTAACAGTTGGATTTAAATCTAGCGTTTAACGAGAAGGAACTCAAGGGGGTAATTTTCCATTGGTATAATGCAATATTTGTCCTCGGACATGCCCCATTTCTTTTAATATTTTCTTTGAATAGTAATGCAATTTAATTAGTGTGCACATGGCATTCAAAACATACTTACTACTAAGTTACTACTCATTTAATTCACTATTAAAACGCACACAATTTATAGAACAGAGAATCTAGAAAATCACGAGAGAGCACATTCATGTAAAGTGTAATGTTAGGATGAACAGAATAGCAAGAAAATAATATTTTAAATTTTTGCAGAGACAGGAAAATGGTGCAAAAATTTTTCAAAATTCCTAAGAAAAATGATATAAGAAACTGGCGCATTTCGGACTACAAAAATACATTAGGCCACTTGAAATTAATATATTTAAGTCCCCTACACTAACGAAACCCAATCTCAATTGAAATGTGACAAAAATTTACATTTTAGCTCTACAACAGCGCCTAACAGGGATAAAGTCTAATTCGAATATGTTTTAAAAAAACTGTATAAATAACTGTTAATAACTGTTAATAACTGTTCGTCCGATCCACTCTTTCCCTTTAGGCTGAGAAACTGAAATAGCGAATTAAACGATCCAACGGAGACATAGGCTTTGGGAATTATTCCCGTAAAATCAATGATCAGCAGCTTAGCTGCGAGATGTAATAACCCAACCTAAAGTAAACCTGAAATAAAACTTTAATTCATTAAAAAGCATAAATCCCAACTGCTACTGGCCTTATCAATACAAATACGTCTCCACTTTCGTTAAAATACGTCTTAGGAATCAAACGAGGATGAAGAGGGTTTAGAAATCTACGTACATACAGTACATACATTATTTATATATACTCTCGCAAGACATTACCCTAATACTGACTTTTTTTAATAATGACGTTTAATACATAGAGCATCAAAGTCTTATTCGTTAAGTAATGTTAGTACATAAAACAGATTCATACATACCTGTACTATCAATATCATTGTTCTAAAGATAAAAACTACCGGCCTTCTATGCGTTGGACTGACGGCTTGGTTAGGGTGGCGGGGAGCCACTGGATACAAGTGGCTCCTCACCGCGATCTATGGCGCTCCATTGGGGAGGGTCACGTCTAGCAGCGAAATTCGTCTGGATGATGATTGTGAATACAAAAATTCCCAATAAATTTTACAGCCACGAGCCAAATTTACTTTAGCATGTATTCAGGGGAATGTCCATAAAACCATACGCATTATAAGAGTCATCAAAGTCGTAAAAACGTGAAGAAAATAAAACATATCAACTAACAAGCGTAAGATCTAAAATTTAAACAAAATCTCAGACATGCAAGAAAAGGCAATTAGGATGTGCAAAAGAATCGATTAGATTATGACGTAACATTCAACTAGAATTGGCAACAAAATGTAACTAGGATAAGCAACAATATGCAAGTAAGGTGTGAAACAAAATTTAACTAGACTATGCAACAAAATGCATTTAAATTTGCAACAAGATGCTAGTTGCATCTTGTTGAAAATTGTAATATAAAGTTATGCAACAAAATGCAACTAGGATAATGTTAGCGTAAGGTGGTGGTCACATTCAAATTGTCGATTTTCACGCAAATTGTTTCTTTTTTTCTCTTAATCAGTGAGCTCACGATTTGAATAAGCTGATGAAGAGCCACTGATTGCAAGTGGCTCGTGACCGTGACCAGTGGCGCTCTATGGGGGAGGCCTATGTCCAGCACTGGACGTCGTCCGCATGGTGATGGAGAGTAATGGATTTACACGTCGACCTTAAAAAGCATCGGATTGCTAATTTGCCTTCATTCATAAAATTGGTCTGGGGGGGGGGGGGTACTATAAGAATCAGAAAAAAAAATTCTGTTCTTTAAGTAAAATACTCATGAACTAAAGATACACAAAACACAATGACTCAAACGTTTACAATGTTAGGGCTAGAGTCCTCACACAAGGGCAGCATTTTCGTTCGTGAACGCGAGTTTAAGATGTATGACCTCGAGTTTTTCCTTCCCCTCATAAATCGGTAAGGAGGTCGGGAACATTGCTTTCGGATCCTTGCCTTGAACGGATGTAAAATATAGTTCAGTATAATGTGGCCCCTGGGGACACGACTTGGGATAGTGGACATTACATATTCTGGAAGTCGTGAAATGTTAAGGAAGGTAAATTTTAACACGTTGCCAAGTCTTGTCTCATTCAAGCGATACATTTCAATCATGAACAACAACAAAGTTTATAGAAAGAGTATTTAGAATGAAAGCAAAATGTGTTTCGGTATAATGTGTTCCCTGGGGACACGAGTCGGGATAGTAGATAATATATACTAAGGAAGACGTGATATGTTTGTTGATAAAGGTATCTTTTATCACGATGCCAAATCCTGTTTAAATCAAGCTGTATATTTATATTTTAAACATATTTCAATACGATCCATGTTTTGCCTAGCTCAAATAATATCGACGTACTGGTTAGGTATTCTGAGACTATCGCGCACGAGCCTGTTCCCCCGTCAGAGAGAGAAGAGGGGGACCACACCCCACCCATGATCCTCTCCATGAACCGAAAGGGCGAGGCCATTTTTGATATCGAGCGCCAGTGGGCCTCTCGGTCCTTCTGGCCATGATCATAAAAGTTAAATTAGCTGTTACAAATACTCTCTTATCTTGATGCATTTCTCCCATCCCCGGAAGAGTGGCGGCTCATTCACTCTTTGTACACCAAACCAAGTCTCGTCACTCGTAGCAATCCGATGAAGCCGTCCTCCGCTTCACTTCCACAGCATAAGTTCAAGTATGAAAAAAAAAACTATATACATCAACAACGTGTATCATGCATTCATCTATTTTAACATGAGGCGGGTAATAATCTTCGAGTTTTTTTTTATAGTATACGGGGACAAGCGAGCAACCGCAGCTTTTCAACGACATAATTATGCCGATGCGTTGACCTCCTTTTCACCTCACCCTTAATGGGCCACCGACTGCTCACAAACCGCACGAAACGCGACACCTCCCCGATCGTGCCGGCCCAATTCCAACCTTGTGTTCCAAGTTAACGCGAGTATCATTGGATGTAATAAAATATACTTCAAGCGGTCGTGTACTTAGTATTACTATCAAACGTTGAATTTGCTTCTTTTTTTAAATTTAATATTTTTTATTACCAATGTACTTTTTAGTTTTATTTATTTCAGCATTAATTGTTTTTAATAAGTTATACTTTATCTTATTTTTTGTTGTTCGGTACGAAGTTAAGTGCGATAATTCGAGATGAAGCCAGACTTTAATAAATTTTAACCAATTTTGTAGCCATACTTCTAGGTATATGCACGCCCCACATCCTGCAAACTTGAACGCTATTTCTTTCGACTACTTGTTTGACATTGCAAAAAACGGCCAAGTGTGAACCGTATTTCCACACTGTGGCTTCCTCACTATAGTACAAAACTATTAATCTTTATATTATTACAATTTCCAGGTACATATATTACACATTCTAGTCAACAATATGTGTACAAAACAACAGTTTCCTGAATGTTTTGCGGACGATTTGCTTGAAGGCATTGAAGAAATTTTGAAAAAACCTATTTTCACCGTGTATATTGGACTTGGCGCTATAATCATAATGCTCTTGTATTTAATCCGTGCTGTGTCACAACGACCAGCTACACGGTCTGGATCAACTGCAGCGGTACCAGGTTTGTTGCTTAAATATTAAAGCGTAAAATAAATATATTTGTAACAAGAAAACATGGCCCGGCTCGAGAAAGAGTTGGAATATGATAATGAAGAAAGTTGGAGTATGGTCGAGGTTGGTTCGTTATCAGCCCTTATCAGTCACCTGCTGGACATAGGCATCTTCCAATGAACGTCAAAACGGCCGAACTCCTGCTACTCGCGTCCATCCCGGACCGGCTACTGCACGGAGATCGTCTTCCCACCTGGTGAACGGTCGACCAACATTTTGTTTTCCTAAACGCGGCCTCAACTCCAGTACCCTACTGGCCCATCCGCCATCTGTTCTTCTAAGTGTGTGACCTGACCAATGCCACTTCAGCGAGCTTACGAGTAAGCATGATATGGGCTACTTTAGTTCTCTGCCTTATGATTTCGTTAAGGATTCCGATTTTGTGTTTGACTTCCGAGAGGTTGAATACCGATGCTCATAAGCATCAGTATAATTAACGAGAAGATGTGTTGCTTTCTTCCAATGAGCGACTGGGAACTTGCAATTCTCACGAAACGCGACAGCAAGGCTCTTCAAGGCGTTACAATAAAACTACTTTTACGGATTTTATGGCAGTTTATTTAATTATTTATCTAGCCCTACGTTTCAGAAGCTTTACAACTACCATGGTCACGGGTGGTTCATGTGAGTGAGATATATTTAGGTTATATCTACCTAGGAGGTATAAATCCGCGGTAGGGACAGCCCAATTCGGCCGCAATGCAGCTAGGCACAACCTCATACTAATTTACTCCATCTGCTGTCTGCAACTATATTTTTCTCGTGTTAAGTTGCCACAATTTCATTGAAATAGTTTATACTAATCAAACCACATAATGGATTGCTGTAATAAATGCCGCGGAATGATTGTCGCAATCCATTCGTTCGCAATTTGGTTCGCAAAGTGCTATTTTTTTTTTGTAATATTTTATGCTAAGCGTAATTGCACAAACCCATTCATCTAATCCAACATTTTTGTTACGGAGCCATCCGTGAATATTAAAATGACAGGTCTTTGGTAATTTGTCGTTATGTATTTCCATCGGCGTCGACTTAATGAATATAAAATTGCTAACTCTAGCTATATTTTGGTAGAATTACAATTTACTAATTCATGTATTTACAAAAGTACCAATATACACAGTCAGCGTCTCAAAACTAAGTGCCCATAGAGTATTTTTGACTTCGAAGAAATGTGCACGTGAACAGTTTAAAATCATGCACGTAGGCAAGAGTCGACTTTGCAAAAACATGTGTTTAAATTGTACACTTCTTTCAAATACAATCTGCTTTGCAAAAATGACTTAAAATCATCCTAACGAGGCTTCTTTTTTACGCCTAAACAGAGGAAGGGATATTCATTAAAGCCCAACTGACACGAGAAGGCAGCGCAGCGGCCAACAATTTCAATGTATTGCGCGGGTTTTGTCTAATGCTTTGCAAGAACAAGAAGTTCAACAATTTTTTTTCTTCATTAGTTATCAAACAACAACTTAACATTTTACAACAACTAATGTCTAAATCTAGTTTTAACGCGCAACCTGCGTCTTGTTTATGCTTAAGTATTAGTTATAAGTTTTTGTTATTAACATTCCTATACGGCATATTATATTAAATAATATTTTAGATTTTCATTTAAAATAACATGTTGTATAGAAATTTAGACATTATTAAGTAGCCATTACACAGTAGATAATACTATACACAGCTTTAAGTAAAACAACTCAAACATTAGCGTATTAAAAGAACAACTCGAGCGGACTATCGTGATATATAATTACAGTATAAGTTGCTCAAGCGTATGATTATATAGTAATGAAGATACGAAGCGATCGAAGAATGAAGTTAGGAAGCTGCGAAACGATTGATCAGTGACACTGGTCGTGCTTCGCAGCTGTCATATAATAGAACGGTATCATTTGGGCGTGAGTCAAATGCACGTGAAAGTTGAAAACAGTTTTTGAAAGTCTCATAGAGTATCCTACCAGAATTCAACCGGCATCATTCTGTTCGCACGCACAAGCGCAATTCATCCTCCTTACATTTTTTTATTATTTTACAGTGAACACGCGATCAGAATTGAAGACATCGGAAAGTGACAAAGTACACTTAGGTAAAGGGTCGAGTCCAAAGCTACGGGAAAGTTTTATCTTAGATAAGATGGGGACAGAACCAAGAGCGTATACGGAGAGTAACAAAATCACTATGAGAAATGCATCTCCGAAACTATTGCCTCGTGAGAGTTATATCATAAGAAAGATGGAAGCGGAACCGACTTCGGAAGGTAGCAAGATTACTATGAGGACTATATCGTCTCCAAAAGTACTGCCACACGACAGTTTCTTCATGAGAACGGAGGCAGAACCGAAGTCATCTATGGAGAGTAACAAAATTACTATCATGAATAGATCCTCTCCAAGACTACCGCCCCGTGAAAGCTTTTCGGTGTACGGCAATACGAATAGAAGCGTAAATGAGCTACTGAAGGCGGAGTCAATCCGGAACTGCTATAAGGTCTCGTGATTTTTTTTCTAATAGTATAGAGGGACAAACGAGCAATCGAAGCCTTTTGACGACTACAGACGCTCATAGACGTTCGCGTCATTGTCGTCATGCAGATGCGTTGCCTTCTATACTTCCTCCCGTGCAATGGGCCATTCGCAAACCACTCGTAGCATAGCTGTTCTGTGAGAAGTACTTCTCGCTCACATGACACCGCCGACTCCGATTGTGTCATGTGCGAAGCACTTCTCGCTCACAGTGGCTTTTTGCCATCGTTTTGTTACGCTACTGGTCGGGTAATTTAGCTACTCAAACCTTTCATAAACCCCACGAGACACTAGGATAGCCTGCTGTTTTGTTAGCGAGTCCTCAGTCACCTAGCCTAATTCGGTTGCACAGTGCCCGTTTGACAGTTGATGACTATAGTGCGCACAGAATTCCTTTACCTCTGACAGTTCTTTTTGGTATTTGGTATTTTATGACATTTTCTGTCACCCTTTACTTTACATAGCGCAGACAGCTAATGACACGTACTTTGTTAGTGTTATCTATATCCAATTTTTCCCCAATAAAAAAATACTATATTAACATATAATATAATGCATAATTCAGATTGTGTGTCCAGTAATTTCGTTTTTCCTAACAAAAGTGCAGCCCTTTATTTACACCTAGAGGCCGCTTTTTTTTTACTTAAAAAATAATTCTTTTGATGTTTATTTACTTTGGACATTATATTTTAATAATTAAATTCCATAATGTGCTAATTTAATAGAAAGAATGATGGCCAAGGAGTCGCAACAAAATATTCTTATAGAATACTGCCCCATTCTACTTAACTAATAGGAAAATCGAGAGAATTGATCATGGCAATACACAGTCTTGTTTAGCCAACCTGATAAACAGAACAAGACCGCATGTACGGTTTATGAACTAGTAGTAACGTTTGCTGTTCTGACATGACACAACGGCTACAACGTGAACGATGGGGGTTTTTCTTATGACTACTATTACTAAATGATTCATACATCACCTGTCAGCTGTCATCAACTGTCATACTACAGATGCTTAATGCCACATGACATGACTACTCGCAGTCTAGTGGTAAGCAGATTCTATGGCAATCGTGAGGTCCTGGGTTCGAGTCACGGATCGGACCAAATTAAAAAAAATATATTGGGATATCTCAATTTGTAATAACAGTCAGAATACTGTGGGGGTGTCGTCTTTGGCAGAAAGAGCCAAATGTAATGCTTAACAATATTTGAAATGTTACGGGAGTCATTTACTATAGTGACCTCGCGGACACGTGTGAAACTTTCGTGCATTGCAGCGGAATCGGGCCGGCACGACCAGGGAGGTACCTCGCGTTTACTTTATATCGCAGTAAAGTGATATCTACGGTGTCGCGTTTCGAACGGTTTGTGGGTAGCCGGTGGCCAATTGGACCATTACTGGAGGCAGTAACGGCTTTGATTGGGGAGGGAAACTGGAAACACTTCCTACTCCTCCTATTTTCAACTGATTAATTTCAATGTGCGTCCCAAGGCAGTTTTTAGCATTCGATCGTGCTCCCTGCGAGCATATCAAAGAGTCACAAGAGGTGGCCGCTGTCGATCTTGGAGACACAAGAGCAGCAGCGGTGGGAAAGTAAAGTGGGCCATGGCCGCTGAAAAAAAAACAGCCAGCACTCGGAAATTTGATGCCTTTTTTTGCGCTTGATTTCTCTCCGGTCGTGTGAAATTGTCGTCTCATCAGAATAGGAGAATGAGGACCACTTGTGCCTGCGCACACATTCGTGTACTTGCTGCATGTCCTGCGCAGTCTGTTATCTGTATAGAGATGGCCGACATGGCCGAAGTTCGGCAAGGGCGACAATATATTATAATGCAGTAACTCCACTGAATATATGAAATTTATTTCAGCCGTTCCTTACTTCACGTGCGTCATTGGAAAAGGATAGCAATATACCTGCCAGGTATGGAAACGTGTGCATGAATAAATTATAAAATATATACTTCATGGGCGATTGCCAATGGGACGGGATATGGCGAACATCCGGCGTTAGCGGCCAACATCGGATCGGAAAGTGTTATTACTGCCAAAAGTTTGTGCACCCATACCCATATTAGTCATTTAAACAGAAATAGCAAGCGCTTTATTGTAACTAGCCCTTTCTTGTGACTCTTTAGCCGTAAAAGACTTTTCTCGAGACCTAAGCAAGCAAGTTTACATAGACGTGGGAAAACAAGATGAGAATGTGTTTTTGTGGTTTTACACGCGTAACCCGCATACTGCATTCCTATTTACTTCGTGTTTGAAAACTCATTACTCCTTGGCAAATGGGCTATTGAACGCCGAATGAATTTTTCAATTTTGGCGAACAACACAATTACAATTTTATTCCCCGAGATTATCGGGTCGATCTAAAAAATGATTAAGCATATCATATTTTTTTTATATAAAAAGCATAGAATATATTTTCATTTAAGCTGACCAAAAACCAGAGAGTCTTGTCTAGGAGACTGGGCTAGTTATACCTTATTCAAATATCGAGAACAATATAAACTTATCGGTTGTCTACAGATTATATAAAAATATTATTTTTGTTCGTCTTGTTTCTTCAGGATTTCATCAGTCACAAGACGTACGTCTGGTAGCTCAACCCAATCATTTCTAAGTAAGTATAAAATTATAACACACTTGATACTCATATGGGCTATTTTTTAATGTACTGTGGCAAACGAACAATCAAAGCATTATTTTTACGACAACCGACGCCCACAAACATAGCATAATTACTATGCCGACGCGTTGGCCTCCTTTCCCCTTATATTTACAATTCCTGACTTCAAATAAAACTCAGTTACAGATACAAATAATTCTGAACAACGTACATACTATTTATAATGTAGTCATGAAACAATAACAGGAATATCACAAATGAAATATTTAACTGATAACTAAAACAGCAATTACTACACGCCACCAGTAATTACTGCTTACGTGTACAATTCATTTACAGATATACCTGTATGTCATGTCTATTTATTGCGCCGCGCTTTCGCCCGCGTAACTTCGTTCCTTTTTTTTTTTTTTTGGAAGGACCTACTATTGGTTGGCGGCGCTATTGCTCCAGCCTCAACAGTTCGACTGACTAGCGAAGACTTTTGTGTCTTCTGGTTTAGCGCGTTCAGGCAAACAAACAAATTTTTCCGCTTTATATTTATAGTATATATACCTCATAGTTAACATTGTATTTTGTTCATATTGAGTTTAATTCAATTTAAAGTTGATAACAGTATGCAGGCTCACCAAATAACTTAAAAACTGTTAATAGGCGTGAAATTGAGCATGGTTTGTTTCTTTCAGTTCAATCTACAATTCGTCGGGTTAATTATTTTTTACAGAAAAATAAAAGTCAAACTACGTTTATATGTACAACTTCCAGCATTTTGAAATATTATAGCTTCTCCAAAATGGAGTCTTTACCAGATCTACATTTTTTGAGGTCCTAGGAGTTTATATATCGTCTCCCTACACTAATCGCACGATACATTTTTAGCCATATTACACGTAGACAATATAAAATATTTTACTAAAGCGTTTGTGTGTAGAACATTTACGAAGATCAGGTCGTACTTGTCTAGTCCCATAAACTGTACTGTGCTTCCGAAGAAAACTTGTCGAAATTTAACTAGAGATGCCACGTACATTCGGCCATTATTCGCTATTCTGCCTATTCGGCCCCTTTTTCAGTTATGGCGACAATATGGAAAGTAATAACACATATTGTTCGAAAATGTAATACTTTAATAATAGGTGAAGGACAATATTTATACTTAAAATCTAGCAATGGTAGGTTATGATGGATATAAACGATTTTTACAGCATTTGTTGAATGTAAACGATTGTGATTTTCCTCTTACACAATACACGCCTCTAAAAACGTTTCTCGCAGTACACCACTACTGCCAGGCATGATAGATAAATCCGCTGCTGAATATTATTAGGTCATTCAGCGGAGCGGGAAGCCGAATATTTGTTATTCGTCCATTCCATCATTATTCGTTACAACTGTAAATTGAACCATTTAAAATAGTAGTACAGTTATCGCACTACTACTTTTAATTATGCCATTGACATCTACAATGCTTCCGACAGGCAGCGGAGAGGAAAGTTTGACAAATTTTTTTAAAGAATTAACAGATGTCGACTTCAAGAATATATTTTGCAACAATGAGTAGTATACCACTCATTGAAATAAGATGTTAGGTAACTTCACACTTCATTAAAACCGCGAGGTTATCGTCTTCACGCCAGCTCCCTAATGGGGTAGGCAGAGAAAAAGGAGTGCCACTCATCACGATCCTTGCCTGTTCCACATTCATTAATCTCTTCATACAAACACCTTACACTTGTATATCTGTTTTGTTAACCTTTCACTTGCCATTCTTTCTACATGCCCTAACGAACGGAGCATGCTATTTCTCATTTTTACACCGACAGTTTCTTCTCTCTCAATTCATTATTGCGAACGCGACCGGGCAGGGTTACATCATATGTTTTTCGAAACGTCCTCATCTCGACCGCGTTTGTTCTACTTTCATGCACTTTTTATTACACCCAACTCCCACTTCCATATAATAACGTTGAGATTAGCACACAATTATGCATATATATATATATATATATATATATACATATATATATATATATATGTCTCGCTGTACGCTCTGTCCCCTGCATACGTTTTCGTCCATCAATCAGATTTATTAGATTTTATTCATAGATCAATTATGCAACTAGATTGACAGTTGCTTACCAAAATAAATAAATTATGCGTCATTCATTTAATACGGACAAAGTAAAATGTCGTATGCGAATACTTTATAATATAATCAAAATTAAACCTTAACTAGCTAGAAGAAGGTCGAAAATAAAATGTCAAAGTGTACCCAAACAAACTGGAGAAACATTTGGTGATGACGTTTTTGTCGTGGATTGTGTATCTAGTTGTAGTGTTAAGCAATGATTTTATTGAACGTATTCGAAAGATGAACATTTGGATTACCTATTTTTATATTATTAATATTATATATATTTTTTTTGCAGAAAATACTTCATCGACGAAAATAAATTGATTGTATGCAAAGCGTCAGTCCCGTCCACAAGTTGCAGCGTTACTAACATAACATTCGACCTACAGTGTGATGAATTTGTCAAGATTTTTGTAACGTTCCTTTAATGAACATAATTTAAATCATTCTTTGTAATTATTATAGTTTAAAAGTGCTGACCCGCTTCATCGCATCATTGACGGGCAGACGTGAGACGCGTTTTATCAAATACTTTTTCCTCCATCTCCTTCGTTGATTGTTTTTTTACTGCTCAATGCTGACGGAAGTGTTATCACTGAATACAATACTGAGCTATCAAGCCACAAATAATGAGATTAATGCAGGGCAAAGCGGTACGATAACATTAATAAGCATCAACAATATGTTGGTGCATCTTAATATCATTGTACAAAGTAGTTAGAACAAGACCTAATAAATTAAGCCACATTCGTTTTGAACATGTCGATTGTGGGATCCACAGCTAAACATTAATTAAGCGTGCTGAGACCAAGCGCGACGCGTCGGTGCGCTTTCGGCAGCGTGCGTGCGCAACCCGTTCACCGCGAACAACAACCGAGAGCGCCACGACACATCGCGGCCTTTGTCAACTTTATTAGTTCAGCAGTAAATAATAATGCAGCACGGGAGCACAGGTCCGCCTCATCTCCAATGTGTACCCACCATACCGTAAACAAATAGTGAAGGGTATAGATACGGATAACAACCATACCTTTTTTTCGTGTGGATTCCATGTTAGGGCATTATAATCTAAAGGACTATACACATATACAAAATACAAAACCATAACAGACGTTTTATTTTTAAATCTGGACGCTTGACTTATGATAAATCCAAGGGCCAATTGTAGGTTTTTTGCCAAATAGTTTTTAAATGTTCGTTAGATGTCAGAGAGGAATCGAAAAGCGATCCTTAATCGCGAATATTATGAACTCGAGTCAGCGCATTACCCTCCAGACTGTACGAGTATGTTACAGTCGTACGAGATCGCGTGTAGCTCATAATTTTGCATTTAGATAAAGGATAATAGATTTATCCGACTATATATTTAAGTTATCTATGTCAGTATTTAATGTTTCACAGTCCAAGTAATTTTCTACTGTTAAAAATAATTTCAAATCATTAGCGAACATTAGGCACTGGGTTCCAATGAGTACACCAGACAAATAATTTATCATGATGAGGAATTGGGTAAGTCCCAAAATGCTTACCTGACTTACTCCAGAATTAATTGAATGCTGACTTGAGCGAAATGATCCCAATTGCACATATTGTATGCGACCTGATAAATAACTGGCAAAGCAATTTACAAATTTGAGTGTGAACCTTATTTCCAAAATTTTAAAAAGTACTTCATTATTAACACGGTTAAAGGCTTTTTTGAAAAGTCCGAATAGGCCACGTCAACTTGTTCTCTCTGATCTGATGCTTTAGCTGTATAATAAACAAAATTGATAAGGTTGGTCGTTGAGGAGCGCCAGGTGCGGAAGCCATGTTGCGAGTCTTTTTTTTTTTGTCGAATGGACCTATTACTGGTTGGCGAGGCTATTGCTCCCACCTCCACCATTCTTCGGACTAGCGGAGACTTTTGTGTCTTCAGGCTTAGGGAGACAATAGGGGGACAGACCTTTTTCCTCAGATGGGAAGAGATGAACCGGAATGTTTTGTGGGTGTTAGCCTATGGGTAAAGATAATTGAGCTCGTTTATTGTTTGCTTATCAGAGGTGGCCGGCCTCCTCGCTCCTCCCTCTGACAGGAGGGGTTCGATTAGCGCTCGAAAAACAACGTAAGCCGTCATCAGGATTTAATTATTTATTATTTAAGTTCTCTGCAATCGCAATTATATTATTTTTATGGTAATCTAAGCACACAGCTTACGGATACGTACCCGGGCTCATTTCCGTAAGAGGTGTGTGAGTTTTTCATTCTGTCAGTTATATGTTATATCTGTGATACTATACGTAAGGTTTCATCGCTCGAACGGCACGAGCGGTGTACATGATATTGGTTCTAGCAGGAAAAATGCATTTACGCACCATCCAGCCGACCCAAGCGCGCCTGAAGTGTGTGTCGGGCTCAGGTCGTGAAGCGACGGCTGCTACCGACTTTAAACTGCTATCCGTCAGCTGACCCTATTGGCATTTTACTGCGGGAGCGAGTCTTGGTGTTTCTTTGTTTGTGTTCTTGGACGGACTTAGCTCGTCCAATACGTGCTTCGGCCGGCGGTAGCGTAAGTCGGTTATTAACGTCGGATCGTATTCCGACGTTTGAACGATCAATTTGTTTTTGTGATTAAGGGCACGGTCTAAGAACTTTTGTGACAGCCCTTTGAAATGGCCTTTAATCGAGGGGTCGGATTTGTGCTATTATATAGGTGTGTTCAATATAGTTCCTAAAACCTTACCAAATCCTGGTATGATTGCGGTAGTGAGGTAGTAATGATTAACAATTTCAGACTTACAGCCGCTCTCAGGCACAATGTAAAAGTGACATATTGTAGATAAAATAAAGTGGCTCAACAATCGGGTCCTGCCGTGGAGTGGGATTTGAGATTTTTTGCACTGAGGTTTTAATGCCACATCTAGATATATGTATTGTGGATACCTGCGAAGAAGATATATCAGGCTCTAAGCGTATTTCTTTATATCAAGATCTGGCTCATCGGGTAAATAGACCGATCGGAAATTAGCCGCGAAATCATTGGCAGCCTCATAATCTGATACTAATCTCCCATCAGCCTCATAATTTCTGCGTATGCCTCTAGACGTAAGTTGCTGTTTAACAAAATTCCAAAACGTAGCTGGATCTTCTTTTATATTATATCCCAAAAAATATATAATATATAACTATAACTTGAATACGCGCTAATAATTAAATGTTTGATTTTCACTGTATGGATATTTGTAAATTTCTGTATTGAATTCCAGACCAAAATGTTTATATTTTTTTAATGAAAATATTTAGTTTAATTTTGCATATTATTTCAAATGTAAACTAAAAAGGATAAGAAATCCGTGAACTATTATTTATATGTTTCCTTCTGGGAACGCACCCACTTCGATATTCGTAAATTTTATCACAAAAAAATCAACATTCTTGTACTCCTTAAATTTATCCCAGTGTAACGCGTGAAGACGAGAGTATAGCGACATGTGTTTTAAAATTCCAGTCGTCACACGGTGGCGTTAGCTCAACGCCTCAACCTCTCATTAGGGAAATTGGTCTGTTTATTATAAGACGAACAAATAATATTGGAGCGTGATAACCATCTGACGAGACAAGGGTGTCACCCGATAGATGAATATCATTTACGAAGTTGCATAGCACCGGATCTAACATACCTCCAAAAGTTTTAACGACAGCATTTATTTGATTCAATGCACAAAACGATAATACATTATTACATAGCAAGATAACATTTTGACTCGTAGATTTTAGGTTAAAATCGCCAAACATTATTATTTTTTTATTATATTTTTTTATTATTTTTGAATATGTATTGCAAATATCTTCTAAAAGTTGAATAATTGTGTGAAAGGTTTCATCAATAGAATCAGGTGGTATACAAAGCACACAACAAACCATCGTCAGAAAGTGCTTAATTTTGATAAGAGCAGGTAATATCTCAATAGTGTTAACATCAATATCAGTGTTGTTGTCTAATGAAATACCTTTTATGCTGGGACAGTCTCGTGCTGCTCGTACATAACACCTCCCCAACCAGAGTCGTTAACCCGGTATTAAATAATTACTCGGGAACACCTCTGAATCACTTACAGTACTAATTAGAAAAGTTTCAGTTAATGCATATAAATCATACTTTTCTCACATAACGGGCGTTTTACAAACGTATAATTTAGACCGTAAACTTCTAATATTTTGGTAAAACATATTGACATATTTTAATTTACACAACTGTTTTTTTCGACTTTTTCGTTGCGAAATCCACATCGCCATGGTTTAATGTGGACTTGCTCGGGCCAGTGGTCCGGAGACATGTAGGTGTCGGAATGCTTGGCTGGCACCGTTAATTTAAGAGAAGCTTAGTCCTATGGAGGTTAGTTTAAAAAAAAAAGCTTTAGCTCGGAACTTTAACAAAAGGTGTGCATAACAAATTTCATAATTGTTATTATGAAATTTGTTATGCACACCATCGGTCCGTTAGTATTTAGTTTCGCCGTGAAAGCCTAACTGATAAACAGATATACTTTCCGATTTATAATATTAGTAAGTAAGTAAGTATGGTAATCACTATAGAGTACCTTCCTTTTAGAGTCAGTTAAAAATGAAGTCAAATGTAAAATTTCATCCACATATTTACAGTAGCTTAGAAATCCGCATAGGTAATATATTTTATCGTATACTAAAAATGACGTGGATATTTAACAATAAAAGCCGTCTCATATTGAGAAACTACTTGATCGAAGTCACAATTCGCTGGAAATGTTCTGGAAATTTCTCGCCATATTTTTCGCAACTATTTCTCCGTGATATAATGGACACAATTCAGTCGAATGCCGTAGTCGGAGGTATACTTTTCGTGAGACGTTAGAGAGAAAATGGATTTAATATAATACTTTTTGTATTTTGACTGGGATATTCTATAAATGTGATATGTCATCGGGACACGAGGAAAGCTTTCATCCGCCATTGTTATAATACGGATACCTACCTGTAAGAGTGGAACGGATTTGTAGATCATGAATCAGTGAGAGAGTATGGAAAGTTGCTAATAAAAGAACACAATACATAAAACAATATTCCTGTCATCGTCATCATCATTATCAGCCCTTATCGGTGCTAGACATAGGCCTTTTTAAATGATCGCCGAGACGACCGGTCTCCTGCTGCTCGCATCCATCCCGGACCGGCTACTGCACGGAGATCGTCATCCCACCTGGTGGACGGTCGACCAACACTTCGTTTTCCTAAACGCGACCTCCACTCCAGAACATTACTGGCCCATATACCATCTGTTCTTCTGAGTACAAAAGTACAATACGATCAATTCATCAGTTCAGTAGACAAAATCGGAACTACAGCTGTAAAATACTTAAGTCGATCTAAAAGTTCGTGGCCTAACCTACATGGAGCTTTTGTTAATATTAATATGGCACATATTGATTTATTGTGCGCAGATTCATTCCGATACTGCACAATATAAATTTTCTGTGATTATTTGTTTGAAGCAATCTGACGCAATTTTCAATAATGGAGAAAATTGAACACCGTGCAGTCATTAAGTACCTCAATAAAAAAGGCCTATCACCAAAAGACATCCATCAAGATATGGTGAGCACTTTGGGGAAGTCTGCTCCATCGTATTCCAATTCAAGAAGTGGGTAGCTGAGTTTAAGCGCGGTCGTGAGAGCATTAAAGGTGATCCTAGGAGTGGAAGGCCTACATCCTTTACCACGAAAGAAAACATCGATAAAATTTGTGATCTCGTACTGGGTGACCGACGTTTGACCATAGGTAAGATAGCTGAGATAACAAACATTAGTTATGGCCGGGTGCAACACATAACAACGGAAGAGTTGGGGTTCCACCGGGTGCAACACATAATAACGGAAGAGTTGGCGTTCCATAAGGTTTCTGCTCGCTAGGTCCCGAGGTTGCTTTCAGCTGAACAAAAACGAGTTCGATACACAATTTCGAGAGACTGTTTGGAACTTTTTGAGACTGATCCCGAGGACTTTTTTCTAGATTTGTTACCATGGATGAAAGCTGGGTTCACCACCACACTCTTGAATCAAAGCAACAATCCAAACAGTGGAAAAGATCAGACTCTCCTACACCGAAAAATGCTAAGGGCGTTTTGTCGACTAACAAAGTCATGGCTTCTGTTTTTTGGCATGCGAAGGGCATTATTTTTGTAGATTATTTAACGAAAAGTCAAACTATAAATTCTAGTTATTATTGAAACCTTTTAGGAAGACTCCGGGAAGAAATAAAAGAAAAAAGGCCGGGAATGTTGCGTAAGAAAGTTTTGTTTCATCAAGACAATGCACGTGTTCACACTTCGGTTGAAACAATGTCTGTAATCCATGATTGTGGCTAGAAATTGCTGCCCCACCCACCTCATTCGCCGGATTTAGCCCTCTCGAAATATCATTTATTTCCAAATTTAAAGAAACATATGGGTGTCTCGAATTTTCGACCAAAGATGAGGTGATAGTCGCAGTAAACGATTATTTCGCCGACCTTTCGGAATCTTTTCTTTTTCGAGGGGATAAACAAGTTGCAGGTCAGGTGGAAGAAGTGTGATGAACTAGATGGAGACTATGACGAATAATAAAAATAAATTTAGATCCACTTTTCTTTCATTTTCTTGGTCGGGCTTAGAACTTTTGGATCCACCCTCGTAGTAACAAACAGACCAATTCGTGGACTAGTACCACTACCAAACGGCACATCATCAACGCTGCTTACTGAACAGATAAATTGGTCTCACTGTAAATGAGAAATTTGGAAGAGAGGCTTCTCTTTTTACCTCCGGATCAATGGTGGAGATCATCTAAAATAACCAAATCCGTGTCAATCCAATGTAATTGCAGGAGAAGATCAATAAGTGTAGATGGATTGATAGAATCGGGACGAATGTGTAGAGAGTTGTGTGTATCCCCACCATGGTTCAAGCCTTGTCGTGGCGGAGGGGCTCAGTAGCCTGGGGTGGACCCAGGCGAAGCCAATAGAATCTAAGGGGATCTTTACACCACTCTTATAAGAAGAGAGGGCTAAAGAGCAGGAGGAGGAAGCGCTCTTGGTATTCCTCTTATAAAAAGTGGGGACCAAAGAGCAATTGAAGGAGATGCTTCTGCGCACGGGTCAAGGAGCGAGGATGGAAACCTCTCCCCATTGCACTATCCCAAAGTCGGTGGGGTATTCTTGTAGTGCGGGACTACCCCAACTGTGGAGGCGGAGTCGGTCCCTTAGGGGGCTGACTAGTCGTCGTGGTACCATAATGATTTGTTGTTCCAGGTCACCTCATCAAAGGCAGCAGTGACGGCAATCGCGGTGGTTTTTATGGGTATTCCCCATACCCACTAAACCACATACCACGGGACCCCACCCCGGCCGGTGAAGGCGCGTGGATAAGTTTCCTCGCGTCAACAAAAAAAGGGGCTGTATGTCACACACGCGCCTGTGACAGATACCAGACATGATATTTTGGCTGCTCAATGCTGACGGACGTGTCCAGTACAGCTTCATCGCTTACTAGAAGACACCCATTTTTTCTCGCAGATGGGAAGGATGCATCCCTATAGCTATTTAAAATTAGCTAAAATGACTATTATTATCTTCGCCGATCACCCCCCATCTCTAACATTGGGGGCAGATCACGCACGGTAGCTAAATTTGATCTTGCATTTTCGAGGGTGCTGGAGGAGATCCTTGAGCTACCATGACTGTCGTCGTTCTATTCGGAGTCAAACATGTGTGCCTTTATCTGTAACTAACGAGACTCTTGAGCATGTTTGAGTATGAACGTATTGTGTATGAGTGTTTGTAGACGCTGGATGATGAAGTAGCTGGTAAGCGAGAACTGTGGCGCTCCCTGGGAGAGACCTATGCGCAATAGTGGATGACATGTAGCTACTGCTGATAATGGCGACGATGATGATGATGACTGACCGATAGTAAAGCTAGATTCCAATCTACAACATACTCTAGCGTCAACATTAACAGAACGCAGTCCTAAGTTTACGCGAATGTTGGACATTACAATAAAGCTACTCTTGCGGATTTTATCGCGGTTTATTAAATTATTTATGTAGCCCGACGTTTCAGAAGCTTTACAGCAACCATGGTCGGTCCAGTCCGTGACTATGGTTGCTGTAAAGCTTCGGAAGCGTCGGGCTACACAAATAATTTAACAAACCGCGATAAAATCGGTAAAAGTAGTTTTATTGTAAGAACGCAGTCCCTCAGATTACCTCAGAATACCAACCTGCCCAAGTTGGCAGTTCGGTACAAAAGTGGACATTGTTTTGAAATATTATTACAAAGCCTCCTTTAATGTTTTTGTAAGAGGTTGTGTGCCATGCTGCAGAGGCGGAGGTATTGGTCACGCATGGTGCGTGACACTACATCCTCCCATGCAACGGAATTGAGCCGGCACGACCGGGGAGGTACCTCTCGCCGGTCGACCACGTAATACCGCCGCAAAGTGACACCTACAGTGTCGCGTTTCGTGTGGTTTGTGAGTAGCCGGTGGCCCATTTAGGGGGAGGTTGAAAAGGAGGGCAACGCATGCTGATGTTCATGGGCGTCGGTAGTCATTGAAAGGCTCCGATTTCTCGTTTGTCCCCCTATATTATAAAATATATATACCACCTACTGTTAGAACGCCAAG
Source organism: Eumaeus atala (assembly GCA_017140195.1). Taxonomy (NCBI): domain Eukaryota; kingdom Metazoa; phylum Arthropoda; class Insecta; order Lepidoptera; family Lycaenidae; genus Eumaeus; species Eumaeus atala. The sequence continues at coordinate 54,753 of JAFELO010000112.1, forward strand.
AATATAATCATATCACGACGTATCACGACTAGTATGGGCACATTAGAAACTCTCACTTCTAGTTGGCATGTGGAGATAAATTAAGTAAAAGATATAGCTATCTTTTCTTGAACAAATAGTAGAGTTGCTGTAAATAAAAAAAGAAGAAAAATCTGAAATCGAAGTCACAAAGAACTATATTTTTTTATGACATCTTTACAAAATGGGAGATTGATTTAAAAATTTGTATAATGTGATTTTGTTTTACACACCAATATATTTCTAAATTTTGATCTTATAATGTAACGCAATGCAAGAAAATCAATTTACCGAAACTCATATATTTTTTTTCAATATGTTAACATAATCTATCCTGAAATGGCGAAGCGGCATATTGTTATTGGTATAATTTTAATATTACCTCTATGTTAACGTAAGCCTTCGAATATCAATGTAATATAATTAAGTCTTCTGCAAAGTATTCTCTGGTACCAAAATTTTTCAATATAAATTATTTTTAAACATTAGATTCCGTAGCTCTCTTCATTTAAATTAAAAACTAAATTACAACTTCTTGCAACTACTTCGACATATTAATAATAACATCTAATAATTAAATATTATATCTATAATAAGGAAGAGGTGGTGCCATGCTGCATAGGAGGATGTAGTGTCTACCTCCTCCTATGCATGCAACGGAATTGGGCCGGCGCACCGCCCACCAGTTTTTGTACTGTATTTTTTTATGTGAACAGTAAAGAATACTTCATTTCATTTCTCTTAAACCATTCTACTACTGATGTACCTGACCTTTGTAAATCGACTGAGGAAAATGATTAAGACACTTCCAGATGACAAAAATGACGCATCGCCCTCAAAAACATCGCCAAGGCTCAAAAGAAGTCCGGAAAAAACGAGGTCCTGTTTCAATGGTATCAAATGGCTTAACAATGAAGTTGTATCAACAATTAACAAGCATTATGTAATAATTACTGGTACATGCTTGATGGTCCTTCTCACATTTCTCTTACCTAATATATCAGACAAGATAGATGAAAACAGAGAGCTAAGCGAAATGAAAAAAGTTATCAATGACATTTCGGTTTGTAAAATTTTAATATTTTTCAATTATCTGAAGTAGTGTAGAACCTGGAAATATCTACTCAATGCAGATATCGGAATTTAGCAGAACCTAGTTTCATTTGTGCTTATAGACTATTACTGAAATCTGTAATAGTCTATAAACACAAATGATGTAAATTTCAGTAATAGTCTAAAGCCACAACTGAAACTAGATACTGCGAAACTCAGTAATCTATCTATCAATAAATGCACACTAAGCGAACATCATGCCGTGGAAAGCACATATAAAGTTGGGTTTTACGGAAGAATTCTTCCTCAGAAAAATATTCATGATGTCTATCAACTACATCTTCAACTATGTGGTTCAAGTGTAGGTACTGTGTTCACTCTAATTGACGTTGTGAAGTTATCCTTATCTATTAATGCAGGGACAGTCTGCTAATAGCGCTAACGTTGCTAATGGCATCCTGTAGTGAAACACTCTTTTCGTAAGAGGTGCAACCATTGCAGTAAAGCCGATGCGGTGTGTTACAGGGGAAGGTTTCTCTTGTATACGAGGGTTGACTGTACAAGTACTGGCATGAAGTATTGATAGCTATTGAGTCTCCTAAAAGGAAAATGATTTTTGAAAAATGCCAGATTTCGAAAATCTGCTGCAGCGCATTCTAAGTCAACTTAGGCTGGGCTGCAATAGATTTTCGAACTTTTCCTTAAAAGTGAGCTTAAATAGGTGCTTCCATTAAAATGTACGTTGTAACGTTATTGTAGACCCCGCTGGCTGAGACCAAAAGTTTTGCTGCATATGTTTAAGTTAATCGAATCAACTCGTTAAAATATTCGTGTTGTTATATACTGCGGCAAAAACACTGGTTGCTCATCCTGGTAACTTAATTTAACCTGATGAACTCATTAAAATGTTATCATTGCCAGGATCATGTTACCCGAGTTCAAATCGACTGTTTTTGTGATACCGAAGAATTGTACCTATTAAGTAGCCTTCTCACTTCACCTTTCTCACAACCCAATAAAGAAGATCACGAAGTAAGTGATGAGCTGAACATCTAAAGTAATGTCTAAATGTCACTAGAATATTGTATGATCCCACCAAACGCCAGCTAAGTCCCGATGGAGCTGACTACTTTCTAATTAATGATGTCTCTAAGCAAATCTAAGCCAAGTCTAAGTTTTTTATTACGATTTCTTTTTTTAATTCAGTTAGATTTTATGTGATTTAGCAGTTGACTTAGATGCCACAAGTAAATATACATACAGAACGCATCGCCCGGTGGAGTGAACGAGAGAACTTTACAAAGCCATTTCGATCGAAGGCTCCGCCCTTTCGTAGCGTTTCTATGACTCGGACGTGACGTGTACAGAGCGAGCGTTATCGATATACAAGACGTTATTACAACAAAAACTAAAGTCAGCGCTATTATTTTTACCAATAAGCCGACGACTTAAATTCTTTTTTGTCTACTGCGGGAACTGACTTTCATTTTCTTTTGATTTCAGGAAAAAACAATTTGCTCTATTATTTATACAAAGTCATTTGATAAGACATAAAATTGGAAGCTTAGAGTGTGTCTTTGAACATATTTAAGAAATTATTTATTAGTTTATTGTTTGATAATAAATAGGAAAAATTTATATCTCGTATACAATTTTATCACCTTAAACAGCAGCGATCTTTAAATTAAGTTATATTTATACAGTGCAAGCAATCGATGCCTTTTAACGAATACCGATGCCCATTAATATCCCCGCATAATTAATATGCCAAAACGATGCCCTCAGTTGCGTCAATGCGATGCGAAATTTTAGTGGACCTCTGCGAAAATAATAAATGTATTATACTTTTTTTTTTCTCTTATCTATCAAATATTTATGTAACACATTCACATATATAAAACCTACTCTGTCGCAATCTTACAGTGTTGCCTAGTGTTGTTGTTAAAAGTTTGCAGCGATCGAGAACATTAATATTGTTAAATTTTAACTTTGATCTATAATAGTGCACACAGACTAATGTAAACATTCTTATGAAGTCCGTGACATCACCGAAGTCCTATATCTACATGCATGCGGCGCTGTTGTCACAGAATTAAATATCAGCGTCAATACCTAATTAAATTTTGCCTATTCGCTACTCAGAAACTATAGATTTAAAAAAAAAGGAATAAAATCCGTGTAACATTTTCAAAGATTAGTGCCTACATACATACAGACAAAGATTATTTAACACTTAATTGACATACGTGCTGGAAGTGTTATACACAATTTCAAATTTTACACTAAAAGAAATACATTCAAAATTGTATACCCATTTTCGGAAATCGTGCTCCATCCATGGGTGAAATCCGGAAGTAAATCCTTTCGGTAGATATTGAGAAATCTATTACATCTATATAACTGTACATATGGGGATTTTATTTTATAATAAATAGCGGTACAGAGAGACTTTTTTTTTACTGTTTAAATAAATGCATATAAAATTCTGTTCTATACATAATTTCAATGATTTTTAAATATATTAAAATGTAAACTACTGGCAAACCACAACAGTGGTTCACGATTTTCTTCTTCGGAATCGGAATTGACATGACAGTCTGTCCTACTGACACAGTAACTCTGCAGTCTACAATGAATTGCATTGAGGTTCAATAATTCCTACAGCAGCCTGGTCAACAATACAAGTGCATACCTTCAAAGTTAAAAAATAAAATCATGTAGTAACATTGAAATAAATAAACAAGGAAATTAAAAAAACGACAAAATGGCTAAATGCCTGAGAACTGTATTGATGGAGGTTATTATGTTCATAACAATAGCTACTTTAGTTGGTCATGCAGTGTTACACTTCTGGGACTTTTACGTAACACGAAACGAAATAAAGCAAATGAAAAATAATTTGAGCTCTTTAAAGGTAAGCAAAATAAATGAGGCATTTTCCATTCCAATTCTCAAGTTTGCATTTCCGAACTGGGTAGTTGTAATGTGAACAAAATTATTAATATCCACTTTGCCTCTATCTGCTGTTTTTTTTTTAATAAATTAAGAAGCATAACAAACATAAACATCCTAGGTTTCACTTTTTAGGTAACACTGTTTTCTATTGGAAACGCTTATACCAATCTTTATAAGGACCTCAACAGGATAATAAAGGACAGCATTCCCAAAAAAGAATCTGGCCAAAACGTACTTACTGAGAATAAGGCAACAGAAATGTGTACAGAACTACCTCAAGAAGAAGATCGGTTGGGGCATTTGAACAATATTAAAAGAAAAATAGGAACTGCAATGCCACAAGGTGGAGAACTTAAATGGAGAAAATGTTGCAATTGCAAAGTGAAATCGACCAAGACTCCAGAATGCTATAGAAGAGTCGATAATAATGACGGCAAATGCAAAAATATAGATAATACATTATTGTAATGCAATGTTATAATTTCTTTTTATTTTGTACACACTTTAGTACACTTCAATCAACGGTTGCTGCTACAATGCAGGTGATTTGGGCCGACACGACCGAGGAGGTATCGCTCGCACCATACTGCTATGTGAATGCTTTTGCGTACGTACGTACTTTTGCGTTTCGTGTAGTGTGTGGGATTCCAGTGGCCTATTGTACGAGGAAAGTGGTACCACATATGCGTATGCCCATGAGCGACGGTATTCATCAAAAGCTCCGACATGAAGGATCGTCATTATTTGTTACCTTATCGATAAATTAAATGAGATTTATTGAGGATTGCACTTACCTTTAGTGGATTTATTAGACACATTTCTTTTCAACCTCTTTTCTCCTGTTTGAGTATTAACTGTCAACAATTTTGGCATATCTAGGCTTGGGTACATATAATCTCAATGCAACTGTACTAATTTTGTCCATTCGCGCAATTCTTAAATAAAAAATGGATGAATTTTTCTTCGCATATTTATAGATACTGGTTGTGGGTCCTCTGTTAAAAACCCACCATCTCCGAGTGTACAAGTACAGTAAGTAGTGTGCTACAGTCTCAACCACACCGTGACAAGAGATATTTGTATACGTATAATATGTCAAAAAACTATCCCTACTATCAAAGCCTCAATCATCGTATTTACGTATCAACTATTGCTGTAGTATGTATGTCCTGTGTGTCTGGAAAGTCAACATAAATAAGTGCCCCTGTGTTAAAAGTTATCGATAAGTTACCTTGTAAATAAGTGTATATAATATATACGTATCCAATCGTAAAGAATTGCACGAATGGAGAAGTTTTGAAATTTGGTTGAAAGATAACATTTTTTTACAGAATACACATTAGATTTTATTATTTTTATTAAATAATACGATTTAATAATAGTTTCTAATTGGTATCGAGTTTGGATTACTTATACTTCTAACGAGTCCCTGCCATTATGAATAATCAAATGATACTTATTAAGTGTATCTAATTTTTAGCCTATTTATAAGCCCACTATGACTTAAACTGAATAAACGAAAAGGCACCTAGGAGAAGTAAGGTCCGCATTGTCTTGGGCCTAAATTAAAAAAAAAACTCTTCATGATTTAAGAAATTTTAGCCACTTTTGCATTTTATTTGAACGTACCAATTTTTTTCTTAGAATGAACTATACTATCAGAAAGATGGTAAATGTCAGTAATCCTCTACCTCATTTGTAAATTAGAAAAAAAAACACAATTAACAATGTCCTACAAATTTTGATATAGCGGCCAGATGGCCGCTAAGGAGATCCTTAGAGAAATGAAGTCTGCGCGGGACAAATTATAGTTCAGAAGACTAAAGTACACAAATGTTCCCTCTATTCTCTCATGTCCTATTCAGATGGGCGAGACATCAGGCGCACGACCGCTTAACGTTGTGAAAACGTTAGACCATTGCATCGGTCCGCGCCGGTATCAATAAAACTATTAACATTATCAATTTTAATAAGTTAAAAAACACCATTAATTATATTTTTGGATGTCAATGTTTGATCTGATTCAAAGCCTTTCTTTACATCACTTTTGTACGGTATAATCGTTGTATTCGGTACTTTTACAATATTTATCTTGCTGTCGTGCCAATGGATTTTCTCGTCCCTATCGAAGTCATCTTTTCCCATTATATTCGATAGCGTATCCAAGATGCTAATTTGTTGTTCAATCTTTGATAGGTTCCGTGTGATATTCATCAGTCGCTTCTCGACATCCTTGTAAGATTCCCTCACCGTGTAAAGTGTTTGCTGAAAGCGAAACGTATCTACATTTACCATTAGCGTATTTTTCTATACTGAAATTATTATTAGTAGCCTAGCGTGTCCCACTGCTGGGCAAAGGCCTTTCAAATCTCTTTCAACACCTCACTGTTTAGAGCTAAATTGGTGCAATCCTTCTGAAAGGAGTCCAGCTTATCCCACCATCGCCTACGCGGTTTGCCGCGTAGTCGCCGGGCGTTCTAAGAGATACCAAAGATATGTTACTTTAGCACAGAAATCCTCAGATTTGAGACAGTCGTGGCCAGCTCAGATCCACTTAGACATGGCAGCCTTCCGTGCTCTGTTTTGGAACGTATAATGGTATTCCAAAATACTTCGCTCCATGGATCTCTGACTGACCGCGAGTTAAGTGTCAGACCATATTTGGGAGCTGTACGTATACTGAAATATACTTATTTGATTGTTCGGCTCAACACCAGCAAGAGAATTCCATCGTCGTACATCACGCCTTATACGTCCATCACCTCGATGTCCGTTAGTCCACAACTATGCGGTTTAAATTCTATTTACCGCGTAGAACAGTACTGTGGAATAACCTGCTTACATATTTTTTGTTTTCGCAGGGAAAATGCTTTATGCACCGTCCAACCAGCCCAGAGTGTGCCGGAAGGGTGTGCAGACTCTACACTACCGACTAAAAAGCACACAGCTAGCTATCTATCAGCGAAGCGACAGGACATGCTGGAACTTGCTTCTCTTGGTATTTCTAATCCCATAGAACTTAGATGTTTATAAACAAGCATACATATTGTTTAAAGGGCGGTAACGCATATGGAAGACGCCAAGTCTCAGATGTCAATGTCAACGGTAGTTACTACCTACATTCTCACTACCTCCAAAAAACCATCTAAAAACTAATGCATTGAAATGTGCAATAGCATTGAAAATCGGTCAATTATTAGCAATAATGGTCGATTTCGACGCGACAAAATATAAATTAATCACAGCGACTCCATCAATTTGGAGAGTGTTGATGTAGAATGTAAGCAATTGGATGCAATATTGATGCAAATTTCTTTACAAGTTATTCCAGAATGATCAATCGTGCTGTCCAGCAAGGCAAACAAGCAACCCCTGAAATTTGTTATTTTTTTGGGGGACTTAGTCGTGAAATATCTTGCATTTAAAAATAAAAACTACTTACTGCTACATAAATAAGTTTTCTAAACAGGACAGCGGATGAGTAACCCATTAATTCTGTCATTGTTATGTAGACTCAGAATCATTATCATCATCATGAACCGGACGACGTTCACCGCTGGACATAGGCCTCCCCCACAGAGCGCCACAGGTCAACGTCACGAACCACTTGCTCCCAGGGGTTTCCCGCCACCTTAACCAAGTCGTCAATCCATCGGGTACGAGGCCGTATCACACTGCAATTTCCGGTGCGGGGCCGCCACTCGAGAACCTTTCTTCCTCAATTCAAAATATTAACGTGTAATGAATGAACTCACATAGTGTGCAGTAATTTGTATCGTAGATCTGTCTAAAATACTGCCAAGGCTTGCTTACCGGATCCTGTTATTTTATAAACATTTAATAACCGCATCGAATCCACTGCTAGTCTAATAGAAACCTTAATGGTTATGCGATATAGAGATTTAGTTTACAGTTTTGTGCGCGCAATTCAATTTTTATTTTGTCATTTTAACAGTGCCTGAATCATGGTACGTGCTATTTTATTTTTCTAATAATTAAATATATATTGTTGTAAGTAAAACGGAGTAAATGGTTCATATTGCCTAAACAAAAAGCGGTTGTAGAATTTTCCTTAAAAAAATGGTCGTAAAAATACAATCAGCACATCTCTTTTACAAGGCTGCTATTGTATAAGTTACGCGGATCATAATCGACTAGTGATGTGAAATGACTAAAGAAAAATGATTTACCGTCAAGTCTTTCACGGTTCCCGTGATGTCGTACATGTCTAATTCGCGCTGTTTGCAGAGACGGCAGTGGTAGTCTAGCAGGTGGTAGGTGATGATAATCAGCGAAGCCAGGACTAGGAAGCTACAGACCCCGTTGAAGATTGAGGTGCCTTGTCTTATTTGTCTCTCTGCAGCGTGCCGTCTGTTCCTCCGCCTCCGGGAGTAGCAGTCCATTGTTTAAAAAATTGGCAACTTTTACATGATTTCAATTAAACAATGCCAAATCTAATAAAAATGATAATTCGATTTCTACATGTCTTTTTTTTTTATTTTTGTTAAAGGAAGCCAAAGTATGACAACCACTGACAAATTTAAGTATTAGTGATTTGCTAGTATCACAGATAATAATTGTCTATTGCGGAAGCTTTGGATAAACGGACCTTTTATGCTATTACTTGTTTTTAGAAACAGTCTATATCTATTTCTGTATCTACGGTAGATACGGAAATAGATATAGTATACAAAAGAATAGATAGTATGAATGTCCCTAAGCAAAATAGATATTATTTCTCCTTTTCTTTACGGCTATATCTACTCTAGTCTACCACTTTATCGCTTTGAGATTTTATTACGCAGAAGCGTTTTCGCGCCAATGAATGGAAGCCGTTTAAAAAGTTTCAAACGTGTGTTAACAGATTACCATTTCGCTCGTGAGCACTTGTACTAAGAGGTTCCAAGATGCTTATCTATTCGGAGAGCAAACATATCATAAGCCTTTTATTATTATTGTTATTATTACTTTTAAGAAAAATCCCCCACGAAAGTATTTATAAAAAGGCTTCTGAAATGTACGCTCGCCGTATAGATGAGTGTGTTGGAACGTCTTAGTAAAAGACATACTAGCAATACGTTAAGAATGCATACGATCCCAAGTAAAGTTACATCTCAAAATGATACTGTTAAGTGTTACGTTGAATAAAAATTATTGAATGTTTTTATAAAATTTATTTTATCTCTTCTAGAGAGGTACGAATTATATAAGCACGGGCTTACGCCAACTACAATTATCCCTATGTGAATTCAAATCGCATGGTCCCTACTTCCTTATTATTTGCATTATTATAAACATACATTAACACTATTAATAGTATTATAAGCCTGTTAATATATTTGTGATAAACTACCGAGTTGATTTAGATAAATCTTTGCACACACATTTCAATTTGGCATTACAAAAATAACAATGACTTTCTTGCGATATATTTTACGCCGGAGAAACCGGCGGTCACAACCAGTGTCTACGCATGCATGGCAGACGCTGGTGCGTCAGAGGAAGCTGTGCTCTGGAACTTCATAATTAATTTCGCTGTCGTAGTCGGTTAAAAAAATAGCAATAAGCTAAAAAATATTACAAAGAAATGGTTACGTATGTCTCTAAATCAAAATTAATGAAAATCGTTTCAGTGGATTAGACGTGATACTGTAACCAAGCAAACAAACTTCGCATTACTTAGTAAGAATAATCATATCCTATCATAATGTTATACTTACGTGGATCCATTCGGACTAGTACGATCGTGAAATTAATTCTAGTGCATGAGCCTATCGGGACTTCGTATTAATACGCCATCTCTTATGCGACATTTGTACTTTAACACCTAAGGTTCTATACAAAAATACGCCTTCAATTGTTATAACTTCTCATCGGACCACAGTCCACAACTCACAAGTAAGGAACGTCATACAGATTTAGGTATTTCAGTGCCCTCTATTGGGAGACATTTGTACCTAAGTGCTATACTTCGTTACTCACAACGTACAACGTAATTCGTCGCCTTCCAATACAGCCTTTTAGTACCGACCGCACACAACAGATGCCGCACGAAATAATGTTTCGAAAGAGTGAATGTTGTTATTTCTCACGATTACTAACAGGAAATTTACTTACTCGTAAACTGATAACTTCTTTACGCTTTACTTACTAAACGTAAGCTGATGAATGCGTGACGAGTACGTTACAAGAACGAGGTCAACGGAAGTTGAGAGTGAGATATTATTTAGTGACGATAGAAAGAGAGAATGTTATTTTTCGTATACTGTAGGAACAACAGAGAGAGGCGATCGCAAATTTTGGTTCTCTCTTCCTCTCATAGTCAGACCAAGATATGAAGTTAAGTGAGACTTAAGTTTATCTTCATGTGGTCTTATTTAAATAAGCTACTTTGTTTTAGCCTGAATGCCTGCTAGAAATAAATCGGCGCTGCTGTGATCTGTGGGAGTACCCGGAATCAAGCCCGCGTATGTGCCTGTTTTCCCGGGCCCACATGTCCCGCCGCTTCTACTCTAAAATTATTACCTGACCCAGGCTTGTCTCCTCTAATTAATCTTTGATGTATTGTCCGACCGAAAGTTCGGTTTCGGTATGCTGTTCAGTTGCGTCCAAGCGACCAAAGACATTTTGCAGCATCCACGTGCCTCATCATGTCGTGATTGGCTTGTGTGTGTTTTAATGCTGAATGCGAATTTTTGCAATTGATTATTTTAAATTTATTTTGAATTTGTTAAGTTTTATAACGAGATATAGCATAGAGAGACAGTCGAGATATAACCAATGTAACAAAGTATTAAACAGATTATATTATTATAGGTTAAACCTGATTCCCCCACCCCATGGTTCAAGCCTTGTCGTGGCGGTGGGGCTTAGTAGCCTGGTGTGAATCCAGGCGAAGCCAATTGAACCTAGCGGGATCTTATCACTCCTCCCATAATGACATGGGACTAGAGATCAGGAGTAGGAAGCGCACTCGGTACCCCTCTTATAGAAAAAGCAATAGGAAGAGGCGATTTTGCGCACGGGGCAAGGGGCGAGGATGGGAACCTCACCCCATTGCACTGCCCCAAAGTCGGTGGGGTTGTCCTGCAGTGCGGGACAACCCCATCTGTGGAGGTGCAGCCGGTCCCCTAGAGGCTGACTAGCCGTCGAGTTGCCCTGATGATTGGTTGTTCCGGGACACCTCACCACCGCACTGATGGCACTCGCGGTGGATTTTGTGGGTATTCGGCACTCACGGTGATTTTTATGGGCACTATCATGTTCCGTGAGTCCCACACACCACTGGCCACCCAGAGCCAGTGAATGCTCGTAAATGCGTTTCCCCGCGTCAACGAAGAAAAAAGGTAAACTTGATTTATAGTTTTTAGTGATGCTAAAATTATGGAGAATTCAGATTTTCAAAGATCATTTAAATAATTATCACTAGGATTAGATAGTACAGTTAGGTACTTACTTACCTGCTTACCTAATTATGCTGTTATTCTATGTTTTAACACGATACGTATTATACTAGTATTCATATACACTAACCCAGGTAAACGTTCCACCATCATCATCTCCATTAGCAGCCCTCATCGGTCCCCTGTTGGACATAGGCCCCTTTCAATGAACGCCAAGTCGATCGATCTCCTGCTACTCGCATCGATCCCGGACCAGCTGCTGCCCGAAGATCGTTTTCCCACCTGGTGTACTGTACTGTCGACACTTCGTTTTCCTACACGCGGCCTCTACTCCAGAACCTTAGTGACCCATCTGCCATCTGATCTTACGTTCAAGGTACAGGTATTTGTTTAGTAAAAATAATGTTAAAATTAAAGTAGTCATCTAAAAAGATCTATTCAATGTAAATATATAACACCCCACACGGCTTTATTCTCTCGAAAAAAATATTAATTTCATTAAAGCCACACGGCTTTATTCTCTCGAAAAGAATATTAATTTCATTAAAGCCACACGGCTTTATTCTCTCGAAAAGAATATTAATTTCATTAAAGCCACACGGCTTTATTCTCTCGAAAAGAATATTAATTTAATTAAAGCCATACGGCTTTATTCTCTCGAAAAGAATAGTAATTTTATTTTTCAAAATCATAATACACCACATCACATTGTAACGTTTCATAAAATGCCTACCTTCCAAATATGTAACAGCTAATAGTACCCGCTATCACCGAGTCATATTTCACACCGAAGCGCAGACGGATAAACAGATGGACGGGCAAACGAACATGAGGAAGTTATAAGGATTCCGTTTTTTGCCATTTGGCTATTGTACCCTAAAAATAAAGAATGATAAAAACGATCGTGCTTTGGACCACACGACGAAAGTAAAACTTCAATAGTTACACGAAACGTTACTGGCTATGAGAGAAAACATGTGTCGCACCTCTCTCTCTGTCTCTACAGTAATATGCCAAACGTAACTCTCACTTTTTTTGTTCCCTAACTTACCTATATCTCCCTCTCAACTTCCGTTCCCCTCGTCCGATCTGAGGTACGCAGAGAGAACGGAGTTACACACATCATGATCCTTACATACCTTCCTTGCCACCGCCACATTCATTACTCTCTTCATATAAACACCTGTCGGCCCATTGGGGGAGGTGAAAAAAAGGGCAACGCATCGGCGTAATTATGGTGATGTTCATAGGCGTCAGTAGTCGTTGAAAGGCTCGCTTGTCCCTTTATATAAAAAAAAACACGCTGGTTGGGAAGACTCTTGACACCATCTTAGAACAGTCCGTCAATCTGATCATGGAATGTCAGTCTTGGTCTTTTATTAAATTTCCCTCAAAACATGATTCTCGTAAGAGGAGGTAGTGCCATGTGTGTTGCATGACACTACACTACACACTCCTATACCACGGCATTGTGTCGGCACGACCGGGGAGGTACCTCTCGCTCACATAATACCGCCGTAAAGTGACATCTTCAGTATCACGTTTCGTGCGGGTTGTGAGCAGCAGGTGGCCCATCATTGGGGGAGGGGGCAGGGTCGAAAGGCCCCTATCCTAAAAAAAGTTTCGGTTTCGACAGAAACTGAAACCCTTGCCGAAATTGGGTTTTGGTTTCGGTCGTAATGCGGTTTGTCAGTTTCCGGTGACATCTTGGAAGGGAGGAGGGAGTTCAACACGTTTGTCATATATTCGGATATCTATGGGCGTCATCAGTCATCAAAAGAACCCGACTTGTCAATTGCTTCAATAAGCTTTCTACAAAAAACAATAATACCTGTAGGTGCATAATATGGAATCAAATGGTCTAATCGAACGAAGTTTGGCGCCGACAACTACCATTCTGGAGATTCGTTAGAAAGTGATGGCAGGCTCTTTGTCTCTTTCTCTCTCATTGTATTCTATCTTGGTTTTCATTTTACATTTCCAACTAATGATGTGCTTAGGGATTTTAACATCGATATTCCTATATTTTCTGATAAATATTTTTGTTCCGTTTTAGTTATAACTTACATGTAATGACTTGTGTAACTTTCGAAATTGATGCTTAATCAATCAGATCATAGAGCAGGTCAACTAACCAGTTTTTTTACACACTCTATATCTAAGTAATATTCAGAAAAACATTTTATGTGCGATTAAGTACAAGACGAAAATCCGCTTTTAGAACATGTATGTGATTTAATAATATCATTTTAAATTCATATTAAGAAAGAACAAAACCCTAATGGTAAAAAGGAAATAGTGTGACGTATGTTATGAGGTTATCACTTGTCATAATATACTATCGTAATTACTACAAAAGCAGTCTTTACTCAATTTTAGTGTTATTTCTTTATTTTTAAAATGAAATTCGAAACGTTACTAGCTATGACAGAAAGAGAGAAACAAAGTGTGTGCTCGGGCCGGCCTATCTTACCCTCACAATAATACAGCAAGCGTATCGCTCTCTCTTTTAATGTTCATCAACCCATCTTAGGTATCCTGTCACTTGCGGCCTCGTTATCGTAACACTTTTTCAAGTCACTTCAATGTCTGCATTAAAACGAATCATCTAGAAGTTACACGTGATGAGCGAACAAAACACAGGTTGTGTGTGTTTGTTTAGTAATATTTTTACCTCTAAGAGATTATTCACTCATTGAATATATTTCATGTACAATCAGTTTTCTCTTAAAGTACCCAAAAATGCTACAATCAATGAAAAAAGATATCGACATTTAAACTATCGATATTCCCAAGTCACATGCCTAACCGTGCAACGGCCGGTCTCGCAGCATGATGTCATTCATGAGCACACACTCACACACTGTAGTCTGTACTTTGTAGTCGCCAGCAGACCAGTCTGTTTACATTACTCTGATAAACCCTGTGCGTGACATCACGCCACCGTGATTGTGATTTAATATTTATTGTACAAAATAGTTTATAGTTGAAACAAAATGGCCAACAACAGGGCCACCAAATCTGGATTTGCCGCCGAAGCACAGAGAAAGGTAAGAATATCAAATAATATACGTAAACCCGTAAAGGTAAGATCTATTGCAAAATATCTCTGCTCTCGTTATCGATCGGGATGCTGTCCGCTCCAGAAATTGTTACAAGGGCATGACCTAATTTTACAAATGTGTCATTTACATGTACTTATATGGGCCTATTTTAACAATGAATCTTGTGAGTTACCTGTACTTTAGGCGAATCATTAACATTTATCAATGTTTTAACAGAAATACTTTTATCGAAAACTTGTTTCTTTTTTAACTATAAGTAATGTAAACCTCACCGAGTCCTGTGTCTTTTAAAACTTGTTATCAATTATTAAATTAAATTAATTAGGAATGCATTTTATTAAAATTATGTGTAGTCTAGTTTTGGGCCGCCTGTAGGACTTACCGATTTTATTACGTCATAACGACACATCTGCGATTTGATCACGCTTTTAAAGTCAAAGAAACGTGCACCTACCAATACCAAAATGTCCCGGTAAGCCGAGAAAGTAACGGCAACACACATCCTCAAATGCCGTAAACAGGTTCCACTACAAAAAAACCACAAATGGCCATCCCGGAGACCGTGTTTTGAATATGAAGCCCGCCACGAAATTTTGAATAAGGACGTTCGATTTTCAAAACGAATAAGTTTTACTTTTCTACGATTACTTTTGCATGATACCTAGGAAGGTAACACGTTAACAGCCAGAGCAAATTGTTTTAAGATAGGTACCTACATAATAATAATAATAGTAATAAGAACATCGTAATTTTTGTTAAATTGTTAATGAGGCCTATGTAGTTATAAAAGTCGCACGGTTATTAAATACTAAAGACCTAGCCTTAAAGTTATGTAAAATTGGGAAATATCCATAGAGCTACATAGTGTATAATTGGTGACGGTGAAAACTGACAACTAGATAAGCCGCCTGGTTAGTAGTGTCGAGTACCCTCATGGCCTGTAGGCAGAGTTCAAATTCACTTTATGTGCACTTGTCTTTTCCAGTCATCTCTACTGAGAGTTATTAGATTGTCATTTTTAAATGCCTTCTTTGATGAAATGTATGATGCTTCGTGTTATTGATACTAAATAATTATCATCAACGTGTAGTTACACCACCACATTATTCTTTATAAACTTAACACCAATTTTCGGTCACGAAATAATCCGATATAAACAAAAACATTAGAAACACTCCGATTGGTGGTTCATGTTTAACTAATAATAACACCAAAAAATGGCAGCAGCAGTCGCCGTTGTTCCGATAACACGATTTTTTTTAATCTGAAAATGGCAAAGTAATAATAGGCTCGGTATTTGGTGCTAGAAATAAATAAACTTCGAATCAATGTTACATAGATCATAGTAGATACTATTTATATTTGGAATACAATCAACTATAACATTTCTTAACTGAGACAATAGACGATGACGTTACACCAAAACTGTTTTCGCGCCTTATTACCAGGCGCAGATTAAATCACTAATGACAGGCCTAAAAACGTAGAGTATAAAATATTCAGAAATTATTACACCTCAAAAGGACTTTCTATATAGATTAACTAATACGTATTGTATGAAGTGCTATAAAGTCAACACAGCGGAATCAGGAGACAGGTGTGCTTTAGGCCACACAACCGAAGTAAAAATTCTTTAGTTACACGAAAGGTAATTTAACAGAAAGTGAGAAAGAAAATGTGTGCTCGCAACTCTCTCTCATAACTCTCTTCCGTTGGCCTCGTTTTTCGTAACGCTCTCGTCAAGAATTCACCAGCTTACTTCCCGAGTCAAACACCCGTAAAATTGTATTCTTATAAACCTTTCTATTGGAGAAACTTACAAAATATATTCAGTAGTCTAAATTTCTGCCCACATACTTAAAAAACAAAAATCGTCTCTATTATTGGTATGTAGGCGTTACGAAAGCAAATATCCTCGATCAGAAAAAAGCGGACAATGGTCGTGCACAATATGATTCATTATCTATTCGTCTATGGTCATCTTACATCACCCCTCGTTATACACCGAAGTCTGGTTGGTCACAGATAAAAAACACGCCAATACGATAAGCTCATCAATTACTTGCTTGCATTAGATTTTTGTCCATATAAGGGGCATCCTTGGAGAGATAATTGTCTATGGTCTATTAGGTACATTGTCCAAGAATTTGTGTTTTTTTTAAGTTATACAAGTTTGTTATTCTCTTTCATCATATCCCGACAATAGGCTCTAAGTTTCGGAGTGACCTGTTTTCTTGATGACCGGCTAGGTTCAAGTCACCGGGTTGAGAGACAGAGAGAGGACACTATCTCAGACAGGCCCTGGAGGTCCCACCTCAGCCGCCGATGGCTTTCGCAGTTTTTAGTCAGTATTTACAATTAATTGTGCTGAGTTCGATTCACCCAGGGCCGGTGCATGACTATGGTCTTGTTGTGGCGGTAGGGCTCGGTAGCCTGAAATGCTTAGCCCAGACATTTTGAGAGAAGTCAATTGAACCGAGGACTCTATGTACCCCTCTTATAAGACGAGGGGGCAGGAAGAGGAGGCGCTTTCGCGCACGGCGCAAGGGACGAGGTCTGCAACCTCATCCCATGGCACTGTCCGAAAGTTGGTGTGGTTGTTCTGTGGCGCGGGGCAACCCTTCTGTGGAGGAGGCGTCGGTCCCTTAAGGGGCTGACTTGCCGCCGAGGAGCTCTAATGTTTTATGGTTCCAGGCATCTCACCAAAGGCAACCCTGATGAAACTGGATGTGATTTTAGTGGGTATTCAGCACTACAATATATTGCGAGCCCGATACACCACTGGACCCCACCTAGGGCCCAGACTATATGAACGACCCAACAAAACGAAACAGCAGGAGTGCAATGGCGTTATTTAATACATAATTATGATTTGTCAATAAATACCAAAGATGCCATATGCCAGGACCGGTTGAACCTTTAAAGGAAGCCATTCTAACGAGACCAGTTTGTTAGAATGGCCGTTCAACAGGCACACCCTATTCTGAACGATTCCCCATAGGAATGGACATAGATTTATTTTGTTATTTTAAATATCATAAGAGCATGTTAAGTAAATCGATTATAAATTTAAAAATCCTACCGGTTCACGATTATTTATATCAAAAACTGCATTAAAATTGTTAAGTCGTTTCGCCTTAAGGTTCACTGGAGCCTGCGAACCGTGACACTTTAAGGTGTGGTCATAACCTCTCAACCGAACTGCGCCTCCCTTTCTGGCCCCTTGTGAAAAAATCTTGTTATAGGTCTCTACTGAACCCCTATGGAATAATACTTAAAAGTATGACCACGCTATGTAGTAATTATGATTTTTTTATTTTTCTTACAAACCCGCAATCGGAGCATTTTTACGGCTACCGACACCATTGACATCTGCACAATTACTATGTCGATGTGCTGCCTTCCTTTCATCCTCCCCTCCAACGGGCCACCTGCTAATGTCGAGTTACGTGTGGTTTGTGTAACGTAACACGACACCGAAGATGTCACTTTACGCGGGTATTATGTTAGTACAAATAAGCGTTTTTACCCTGCTACAATTATAGGATAGTTGGACATTGTATCAACACAAATGAGTTGAAAAAGTGTGTTAACTAGAAATATGATTCAATGTTTGTGAGTTGTGACCACAGTGACCTTCCAATAACTTAATTTCGTCACACCATTCCGTATGATGAAGTCACCTTGGCTCTGAAAACTACCAAGAATTTGCCTGATTTTTTCAGCACTTTGGCCAAAATTACTTGCACTTTTATTTTATGTCACAAGTAAAAGTAAATAATGTGTAATTTGAAAACGATACGCCGCCGTAAGGTAACAGCTATGCTGTCGCGGCCATTTGAGGGGGAGGAGGAAAAGAGGGCAACTCATTCGCATGACAACAATAATGCATGCATCATGTTTCTGGCCGTCAGAAGGCTCCGATTTCTCGTTTGCTAGCCGATAAAATAGATGAAGTTTGTCCATAGAAAGTACTGGGGCAGCAGGGGCTTAGAGTAGGTCACTAGACCCGTTGCGGCAAACCAAATTTGGCGCTCTTTCGCTTTTACATTGACAACAAAAAATGGGTTATATCGGTACAGTCGGGGTGGACAGCTTACCGCACCCCCGCGCCCTCATGCTACCCTAGTATAGGGCGTAGGACCCCTAGCAATGCAGTTATCTCGGTCATATCGGCTATTCCAGACAACCTTAACCCGTGTAATGAGATTACTTAACTGCAATAAACACGCATGTTTCTAGGCGTCTGACATGCGTGCTAAAGGTTATAACATAAAACTGGCATTTCATTTAATTCCTATTGTTAGACCTAAAAGTATAGATACATTTATATACTTCCTTTACGTTCAGAATTACGGTTTCTGCATTATTCATACTTTTAAGAAATTTTGATTTGCACGCACACGACACTAAGATTTCACTGGTTTCTATTACCATGTGCATGTGAAGAGTTAATGTGGTAGATAAAATTTAAGTAAGTAACAGGTAATTGACGTCGTCTCTCTAAAATAGTAATCTGTGAAACGGGGCCTAATTGTAACATAGCAGGGCTGGCGCATTGGTGACATATCTCGGTTTAGCCTTGCATGTCGCGCCGGAGATCGCGGGTTGCCGATTCTCTGACAAAAGTGTTAAACATTGATGTCTTAGGTTTCCGCGAATGTTACTTACATTACAGTAAAACTATCTTTAAGGACTCTGTCGCGGTTTATTTAATTATTTAAGTAGCCCGACGGTTCAGAAGCTCTACAGCAACAATGGTCACGGGTGGACTGACATGACAGATGCCCTGATGTCATAAGTTATTGAAAGTACTCGAAGAATTATAATTATTTAGTTGTTCCGATGAACTTAAAAAAAGATATAATAAGTACTGTTAACGTTAAACGATACAACTAAATAATTATAATACTTCGGATACTTTTAATAACTTACACGCATGATATCAGGACATCTGCTGCTGTAAGGCTTCTGAAATGTCGGGCTAGTTATGTAATTAAATAAACAGCGACAAAACCTGAAAAATAGTATAATCGTAGAAATGATAAACTTACACTTCTTAAATTCACAAAAAATATTTATTAAACATATCAGTAATCCGTAACATAAGTCCTCAGGCACAGGAGGTGGTGTGACAAGTCCATAGATATTATATTATTATTATCTAGCAATAAAAGCCACAAGGGGAGAATCGTGATCACGTAAACCATACAGTGACGTAGTGCAAACTCGAAACCCAGTATCATTTGCATGAGAATCTTTGCAAATGTGTAGTAATAAAGCTGGTTGTAACAGGTAGTGGTATGTTGCATGGCATCCATATTGGGCCGCCACGTCGTGTAAGCCTCGTCTCGCTTACACGATACCGCCGCCTTATGCTGTGGCATTGAGTGCTGCTTGTTTTGTGAGTAGCCGGTGGCCCCTTTAGAGGGGAGGAGGAAAGGAGGACGAACGCATCGGCATAGTACTTGTGCGGATGTTCATGCGTCGGTAGTCACAAGAAGGCTCCGATTGTTCGTTTTTATACATTTTGTTTTTCAATAACAAAACAAAACCGTCTCAATATAATCAATTTTCTCAAAATGTACAGAGCGGATTTTCATGAGGTTTTCACTTTTCAACAAAGGATAGAAATATTCTCGAGAGAGCTTTTAGTATAGAATTTTACTAGCGAAGCTGGGACGGATAGCGATCCGCTAAACGTTTATGAATTTACTAAATTAATAGACTTGAAACTTTAAAACGACAAAATGATCCCTCAGGTCTCCGCTTGGCTGCGCATTAGATAGTTGGGTTATTTGTTGATAGTGACTGTGGGAATGGGGAGGGTTCGGCCGTCTTGGTGTTGATTTAAGATTTGTGATACGAATTACGATAGAGAAAAAAGACTGTGCGCTTGTTCCGACACGTGACTTTAACAAGGCTTAACAGCCCAGCGCTACTGTGTCACATAATCTTACCCTTATTTTTAGGGTTCTGTAGCCACAAAACGGAAGGCCAGGCATTACAGCGGAATTGGGCTGGCACGACCCATCTCCGCGGGTCGGACCTCTCGCTCACGTAATACCACCATAAAGTTAGTCGTAAAAAGGCTGCGATTGCTCGTTTGCCCCCTATTCCTTGGAAAAAATTGTCACAGACGATTTACTTAGGAGGTTATGGCTAATATGAGGATTTTTTTATTGCGAGACCTATAGCCATGTAGGGTATCATTGGAGTGGTCTTTCTAAATAGTAGAGAGGTTGCTAAGAAAGTTTATACGAATAATTTGCTACATATTTGCTTCTAAAATGTGTGTCCTCTCTAACTTTCAAACGACCTAGAGGAAAATTGTAAAAAGAATAGGATTAAATATATAATTTAATAAAAAAAAAACTCCAACATTAATAGATATAGTTAAAAAAATATACGTCTTGATTTGCTGCTTGCGGAACCAGACATAGACTCCGACTCGCTCTTGGCCGGTTGTTTCCCTTTGGTTTCCACAGGCGGATAAAAAGCCGAATAATGCTGGTAACAGGACAATAACCGAATATTGTTGCAAGTTAGAACGAAGGATGCATGTAAAATATTTTCTCTTTCTGTTGCCAAAGCAGATTCCATTTGCATGTTACATAGGCCACGTTGTGCATGCTAAGCTGCTGAGTATTCATTTACATTCCTGTGATGGCCTGCACAAGGTGAAGTAGATCGTTATACGTTCGTATCACTGAGCTGAGACACTTCCTAAGTGACACTTAATGTGCCTCACAACACCAATCATACAGTGTAAATCGATATGTCCATAGTTTTCGATTAGAGGAATCATACATACGCATTTACAGGTTAAGAAGTGAAAAACGTAGCTCTACAAGGGATTGTAATATTTGCTAGATTTTTTTTATGTTTAACACATTGGGCATGTATATATCCCCTCCCGGTTCGAAAAAAATAATGCCTATATATATATATATATATATATATATATATATATACTCGTATTTAAAATAGCAGTGTACCGCGGTTTCACCCACGTATTCTGGTGGTAAATTCAACAAAGTTCCATATAAACTTCGCCCTCCTATCGATCACTTCGCCCTCCCTAATGTAGTGACAACACATCAAATCACAGAGCCATTCCCATTAGGCGATAGGCACATGATGTGAAGACGATCATGTCATGTGGCACTCGGCTAGAGAGCCGAGTGCCACATGATCACACGATCGTCTTCACAGATTTGTCTCACTTCCTCGCATTCAATTTATAATCACATTAAATTCTTATAAATTTTGGAACAGTGGCATGCTGCTTAAAAGGATGTAGTGCCATGCATAGTGCATGACACTACATCCTACTATGCAACTAAATTGGGCTGGCACGACCGGGAAGGTTGTGTCTAGCCGGTGGCCCATTGAAGGCAGGAGGGCAACGCATTAGCAGATAATCTTGACACCACCTTCGGATTGTCTCTATCATTCTGAACTCAGTATGTCATGTGAAATAGACATGGTACTAGCTACATATACTTCAATACCCATACTTATATTGTTGTAAAATATAACAGCCATTCTGGACTGGAAGCAGAGTTCACGCGTTAACAACGTGGTAAAATATCTATGTTTTTCTGGTATCACGCCTACGTCAGGACCATTGTAATTGAGTTCGACGTAAAAGTAAGATTTTATCTCCCCCATGCGCAAAAACGCCGTCTTTTATTCTTCCTAATAGCAAAGACTTCTAGCATAGAATGACAATGTCAATTCACCTGTCTGCAGTCTATGCTAATGAGCCCCATGCCACTACAGGGCAGAATTACGCAGAGTGTAGGTCATTGGTAGCCTGTCGCGGTTGTCATTCCGTTCCCATTGCTAATCTTGGCAGATAGAAGGAACACCGTTCAGCGGGCAGGGTGAGTTGTCTGTAGCTCACATAATCTTACATACCTCCCAGGTTCGTTCCCCAGCAAGAAAAAAAAGGTCATGGGTAGCCTACCAGTAGTCTGTAAGCATTACGGCTAATTCTACTTCTGTCATCCGATCATGACAAAGGCTTAGACCGTTGATCTCGATGAATTACTCAGACCACTTAAGTTCCTACACAACTTACGCAAGAGCCGGTAGCAACAAAACAGCATGTATTGTAATGCGCGATTGCAAACACACGTTTAATATTTAAATTAATGCACAAAAATATGTAATGTAAGGATAGAACACGTCTACATAAAAGACATTACCTAACTTTTCGATCATTACAACAAGAAGCACTTATTATTTTTCGAAGTAATTTACGCGTTTGTTTAAAAACAGCCTTGTTATCTTTTCACATAAGATAATGTAGAGTCAGGCACACTTTACAGCCTGGCTGTACAGCATACTGAAATAAAACTGGCCAAGAGTGAGTCGGGATCGCCTCTGAATGGTTCCGCAGAAGACAATAAAAATCACATATCTCTTAAACTAATAAATCGATTTTATTCAAACTCATTTTCGTTTAAAGTTTTCATTGGATCCTACAATCCCAATATTTTATTATTTTCCTTTCGGCAGTTCAAAAGTTAGAGGGGAGAGGACACAACTTCTTGAAGTGAATGTGTTACAGTGCTTTAACATAATCAAACAAAAATCATGGAAACCTCTAAACCATTTAGAAAGACCTAATTAATGATACCCCACACGGCTACCCTCTCGAATTATTTGAGAAAATATCCCTCAGCTACCGCTCAGTACATAGTGCAAATATTTTCCAAAATCAATCGGTTCATAAAATAGACCTATAGTTACGGATGGACCAACGAACGGACAGACGTGTGGTTTTAAAATACACCAAATTTCAAACATGCATACATTTCAGACAAACGAGAGATCAGAGCCGACTACGAATGCCGACGCCCATGAACATCAGCATAATTATTATACCGATGCGCTGTTTCTAACCTTCCACCAATGGGCCACCTGCTACTCACAAGCCACACGAAACTCGACACCGAAGATGATACTTTACCCCGGTATCATATGCTGGTGGCTTGAATGTATTGTCACTTCTTAATGGAATTTCATGTTAACACTTGAATAAATAAATAAACTTTATATAGTTTTTCCACAAATAATTTATTTTTCAATGTACATTTACTACCGGTTTCGACTTATCATTTGCCTGATGACAAGTCGAAACCGGTAGTGGAACCGTTTATTTCGCTAATTCTCTACGGAAAAATATCCTCATATAACCCCAATTCTATATCCTACATAACGCCAAAGTATTCGCAATAAATCTCTTTGAAACGTATGCATGTAAATACGAAAAACGAGAAAATCTGCAATTCTTTAAACACTCCACGTTACACAACATAGATAATATTATTATGCAAAATAAATTATGACATGGAAAATCATGCGCACAGAAAAAATCTTGAAAATGACAAAACATCACAGAAAGAACGAAATATTTCTCGTCGTCGTAATGAAATTCTTACAGTATACAAAATAAGCTATATGGTTTCCGATGACACCATTATTCCCCTTGTCATAGGTTTAGTCCCGGCGGTTTTATTTCAATTAGTAATATGCTTTTAACAACTCGTTTGTCGTTATTATTAGTCATATTTTAGTGTCCGCTCTCTTTGCCTATGAATTATGAAAATGGCGTCTGCATTTTTTGCATATAAACATACTAAGTGACCATATTGTAATTATATGATGTATATTTCTCATTGGGATTAAATCTCTTCTCTCTCTCTCTCTATTTCTCTCTCTCTCTTCCTTGCCTCCTCATTAACTACAAACCTTTAGTGAGTACCGACGCTTATGATCATTACCTAGAAGTCAGGGACAAATACGCCGAATGTTTTGTATTCTTTCCACAATGGTTTAGCGGACTATACATACCGCACAAAATTCGACAGCGTAGCACAACACATAGGTCTTATGTCAGCGAGAGATACTACCCTTTTCGGGCCTCCAACTGAGAAGCTACAACAGCAAAGCAATTGTCAAGTCGTCGCGTTTCGTGCGGTTTATGAGTAGCAGGTGGTACACCGGGGAATCGGTTAAATAAAGGCGCCTGATGTTTATACGGATGCTACTCCATGTCGATTGTGACCACATTGCTATAAAAACCTATTATATTTAGGAATTTTATATATATATAGGAAGAGATAGTACCAAGCTGCATAGGAGGAGGTAGTGCCATACATGGTGCATGACACTACATTCTCCTGTGCAATGAAATTGGGCCCTCACGACCGGGGAGGTTCCTCTCACTCACTTGATACCGCCGTAAAGTGTGAGTATTCGCATCTTCAGTGTCGCGTTTCGTGCGGTTTGTTAGTAGCCGGTCGCCTAGTGGGGGGGAGGGGGAAGGAGGGCAACGCATTGGCATAATAATTATGTGGATGTTCATAGGCGTCGGTAGTCGTAAAAAGCCTCCGATCGCTCGTTTGCCACCCTATTCTACAAAAAATTGTTATTGTTATTGTTAAACTTACCGTGGAAGACACAATTTGCTAGAAAGCAACTTATATTCAATGTCTTAGTTCCCAAAAGCTCTCTGTATAGGATCTACTTTCTCGAAATTTACTAAGCTCATTTTCATGCAGTTTTTTGCCGATAAAGATTACAGTGTTCAATAGGATTATTCGCGGAGGAAGCCGCGCGGGGGCACTATCCATACATTATAATTTATTACTCTTAAATCTTTGTACAAATATTTGCTTAAAAACAGGCTAATAAAATTTTGGCATTAATTGAAATGAACAGCCTTACATGGTCCGATAACTGAGTGTGTATTGCACAAGAGCAAAACTTGTACAACTTGGACAAAAACAACGTAATAACTAAATGATATACTGGATATCCAAAAAGGTTGTAACTCGTAACCTTCTTTGTAAGTTTAGTTAGTTGCAAATGCTAAAAACATGTACTCAATATGCTTTTATTGATAAAATATTTTTGATTGCATAAAAGTAAGTGTTATGAAAATTTTAATTATACTCGTACAGTAATATTTTTTTCCTTCGAGCGTAGTTTCTTTAAGACGAACCGCAAATTACATGTTAGACGTTTACTAATTATAGTTAATATCCCTATCGCTTTAGCAATTTATTTTCCATGGGGTTAAGTCGTTAGAGTATCTTGATTGAGTAGCTGTTTGGTTTAGTAGCAGAAGTGGGATCAGTGGGCCACTCTCCATAAGGTATCTGCTGTTCGTTTCCCGACTATCCTAAAAAAATATTCAAATAAGCTACGCTGCAACCGAATTGTGTCCAGAAGGTGTCAGATACTGTCGCGATATGAGAGTTTCCAGTGACCCATTAGAGGTGAGGATTGAAGGGTGGCACCAAAGCAGCATAAAAATGGGGATGTCTGCATGTCTCGATAGTAATCCAATCGTCTGCTCGTTTGTCTCTTACTATAAAATAGAAACACGACACATTGAAATAGTAGGTAGGTAGGTGTCTCATTATTACGCTTAATCATCAACAATTAACGAAGAATTCGCACACACGTAAACTATTTATCGGGCGCCATAATTTTGTGCAAACTCTTTACCAAATACGGCCGTTGACCTCAAAACGACGCGATAAACTTGGAACACACGCACACTTACGAGCTAGCACTTTGATGCAATTGGCAAAGTTGTGTTTTAACAAGTATCGCCCGATCGAAGTGGCGTCATAACCGTTGGTCTTGAAGGAAAGCTTTATGAACATGAACTTTCAACGCCATTACTTACGGCTCAATTTTTATTTACTACCAGCAGCTGTGCCCACAGGTGTGTACTTATGGAGAGTGTGTACATATCGTTGTAAAGTATATCCCAACCACGGAACCACTCATGTTTTCGGGATGAAATTATTTTCTCATACTAGATTGAATCTGTATCTGTGCTGACGGAGACGTTTCACTTTATCTGGCCTCGTCGTCCAAAATCCAGGTCGTAATAAACGTGTACCAAATTTCTTACAAATCTATTGAGCAATATACATCCAAAGATTTATATTTATAACCTCTTGTTAGGTGGGTAGCTCAGCCACCGTTTCAAGTCTCGGGTCGGACCAACAAGTGCTAAAGGTATTTTCTAATGCCTAGTAACAGTATATAGTCAGC
>JAFELO010000112.1:81464-141678 GCA_017140195.1 Eumaeus atala
AGTATATCCCAACCACGGAACCACTCATGTTTTCGGGGTGAAAAAGGTGGGCGACGCATTGGCATAATGATGCAGATGTTCGTGGGCGTCTGTAGTGATTGAAAGGCTTCACGTTTGTCCCCCTAATCGATAAGGGAAAATGGAACAGGGAGTGCTCTAGTGTCCGCATACACACTTGTGCTTAGAATATGTCCTGCGCAGTTGGGTAACCTCCATGGAGATGCCCGCCGTAACCGAAATTCATCACTCATATACTCATAGTATACTATTGGCTCCGGATCAGATTTTCACTGATAATATTTCTCGTATCGTATCTTATACTTGCAATAGTAATTTGTGGTTGACTATTCCCAATTATCGCATGAAAACATCGCTGGATTGCCTACGCTACTGTTCAATGTGATAAATCAGTTACCAATTAAAACATAATACGCGCTGATATTTATTTAGCTGAATAACACTGTGGTTCGAGAAGTTTCTGTTTATCATATTACCAATATACACACACATTACCGTATGTGTTCGCACACACACAAGGATTAGTTTAAATGCATACACATAAAATGTGTGCTACATATTTCCTTGAAGTTGGTGTATTGTTTATGACATGATACATGTTCGAACATGATTTAACACACAACTTACCTGATCTGTGTTAGTCTACGGACCCATTATTAATCAGCTTACGTCTGGTAAACTCGGATCACTTGGAAAATGGTCCAATCATTATTTGAAGCGAACATTTTGGTATGTGTACGTCATTTTTTCACGCGAACACCTTAGTGATGTGCAGATTGGGATGATATTTAGCAAATGTCATATTGTATTTATACACTCTATAACGTACAGGCATTGGTTGGATAATGCGTGCCCCTTATGATTGGTAGGACCTAATACAAGACTCCCAACCATTCATAATGCACTAATAATTCAGATTGATACCATTTTTTTGTTAATTCACAGCCCATTCACTAAGGGTTGTTATATGAAGGTGTTTTAGTTGATGTGACTCATCAATTTGATTTTTACATGTGTCTGTTCTCTTCTGTGTCACGTCCATCTTTATCTGTGTAATGGCGAATTTTCCTTATGCGTACGATATCTATACTACCATCACATGCCACTAGGCATGAGTCAGTCAAGCTGATGACAGAATTTAAAGAAAACCATTTATGTAACGAAATTGCTTTATATGTGGCTGCGATACCTACGATGTGATTAGTTTTTAGGCATCACAGTAAAACGGCGATAGAAATATTTTACTCTCATACAACGCTGAAAATCATAAAGAATATAAGAGTTTAAAACAAGATGGTTTTCCGTTTATAATATGAGTACTTTAAAAACTTGAACAATACGGTAAAATAACAATTAAAACATCCAACCCCTTTTTCTCGGAGTAGGTCTACATAAAGCCTAGATAGCATAAACAGCACAGTAAGCTGTAGTAAGCTGTAAATAGCAGCAGTAGAAATACTTCAGTTGTGTTGTTATTATGGTATTATATAAGTACAAAAATCATTATTAGAAGAAATTTTTAATACGCAACATATTTTATAATGCATAAGTGTCATTGTGTATATGTGCAGACAAGCGCATTCTTCAACCCTGATTCTCCTATTCCAATTGGCCGGCCGTCACGACTGGAGAGAAATCAGGCACAGGACGGATGGCTTAACATGCCCTCCAACAGGCCCGGGGTTCTAACGCCTCCAACTTCCGAACTTTTGACTATTACTATAAATTTGAACATCCCAATCTCTTTGGCAGAATCCGGGACTTGAACTCGTGACTTCACAGTCTGTGGTTAAACAAGCGTACCACTAGACAACTATATATAACCAATTCACATGAGATGCATCATATAGATACGTGTAAGAACAGATGTTCTCAGCATGTATTTTATACTAATACTGTATGAGTCACAAGGCTGGGTTACAACACCAAACCTCGCCTTATATGGGCTGGCCTTTACTACGTATTTATATGGCTTAAATATAGGCTACTTTCAAAACGCCATATGTTCAAGATTACGGCCGAATTTCTCTTCAGGTTGACTCGTTGAATAAAATGTGTTGTTTCATCATCGCCAACGGACTGGCGTCTGTATTTGTCATTTAACTTAAGTCTCAGTGGCGGATATCCCCTTATACTATTGAGGCCTGGCCCTAGGGTGGCAGATTATAGGAAGGGAAACATCTTAGAAATCATTAAATTTGAATGGCAAAAAGATGAAAAAATACGAGTCGATAAAGGCTGCCATACCAGGCATGGCCTAGGGCCAAATCTACATCCGCCACTGATCAATAATGGTGTCCTCATAGCCTAATTTCGTAGTTGAACTTCGGCCCCCATTGATATACAGGCAAGCCATAGAGACAAAGACTCAATAATTTATACCGTGCCATGGAGAGCACGTTAAGCCGCCGTCTTGCGCCTGATTTCTCTCCGGTCGTGTCAGACCAAATACAACGTGTGTCTGCGCACGCACTTGTGCACTATAATATGCCCTTCGGTAGTCTCTAATTCTATGTATGGATGGCGGCTTTAGCCGAAATTTGGTCCCGGATTAGTGATCATCAAGGACGGAAGTCCGTTAAATAATTTAACAATTCTACCGAATTGTTAATTTTTTTTACGCGATCGTATTACATTTCTTTTAAGAAACCCTATTAAAAGGTCACCTCCGAGTGTTTTCCCAAATGGAGCCCACAGCTGTAGTATTGGGACACATTAGCCTGCTCGGCCATAAAAATAAAAACATCGATACATTCTCACGATTACCGAGTAATGAAACATGTGGACATGGCAAATTAATTACCGAGATTGACCTCCTTCCCCCATTACGGCATCAGGTTTAATCCTTTATTATTACCTGCATAATTTCCTTAAATGCTTAACAAATATTTCTAAATATTCCAAATATTTAAGGCCAGTTTCACAGATTATTTCTGGTTCGCGTTAGTAAGGTGACTCGGGAATAAACTACAAATTTTGGATTCATATGCTTCTATTGAAAGAAGAGTTTATGTGGAAGATGGCGTTAAACATTGAACAGCAATATGAAACTTTAGTAGTGAATTGTAGTGAAGTTGAATTTATATTTTTTAAATAATTACAAAGTTATGAAAAGTCAATATGTATCTACTTTAATTATATAAAAAGTAAATAGGAATTGTAAATTGATTAATAATAACACTTTTAATGTAACAATATGAAAATTACTCTGTGGCAAGTTATCGCGTCGCCGTGGCAATAGCTAGAGTATTGCCTTGGACTTCAGACTTCTAAATATTCCTCATCCTGTAAACTATGAAACTTAAAGTCTAAGCATACAAAAACCAACCACTTTAGGACCCTAGGAGAATGAGGGAATTGAGAGTGCACTCGTATTCAGGCTTTTACACCTCTGCAATACAGTATACCTAACCTAACTGGCGCATACCTACGTAACTGAAACATATTAATCTAAATTGTCCAGGATCAATGTTTTGTAATTAAATGGTCATAAGATGTAGGCGAAGGTCCAACGACACGCTCCGATTTTCTTGTCTCTGACATGACTATAAAATTATTTTATGCCTTAACCTTGATTTGTTACTATGTCAGTGTGTTCGAGCACGTATGCTCACAGACATCCGTCATGAGTCATAGCTATTTCTGGGCACATTTTCGAGCTAATCATTGTCATGAAAGATCTCATACATCATGTAAACTTCTTTAAATGGATCTATTAATCCATACATTGTATGCCTTATCGGGATTCCATATTTGTATATGATATTGATCAATGTGAACCCATTTACCTTGTCAGTTGCTACCAAGTAGGTACATAGCTTTCTGCTTAAAACTTACAATGTAAATATATGTTTAATATAAGTTGACAAACTTTTATTTAAAATTGACATAAAAGCAGTGAAATAACAAATTTAATCATCATTAGTAACCGTAGCTATTTACTTTTATTGAAAACCGCGGATGGTATTATCAGGCGTCCTGGCCTTTAATTAGCCTAGGGAGCCCTTGCCTCTTTCTGCGAGTCTGCAATGTCTCAGAAGGAGATTGACTGGAGAGAGGATACGCAGTAGCTCGACTTCGTCGCCAACGGGAGAGTGTAGGCCACACTGTGAGCGTCTCCTAGATAATCCATAATTCGGGCTAGTCGCAGGTTTTGTGCCCTTTCTATTGCACAGTCTCATCGTTGGGGGGATTGTCAGAGGAGCGAGCTGGATGACTCCCTCCCATGAGACTTTAAGCTAGTCAGGGCATCATAAAAACCCAGCATGTTGCCGAGGGCTGCCTATTGGTAACCTATCCAGGAATACTTTGTGACCATAATGTGGCTGAGGGCCATAAGTTTTCAGTGGCTTGTTCCATTAGGAACTTCATAATCCCCGCTGGAAGAGTATGATGATTTAATTAACGTACCTCTTAGATTGGTTCAAAATTACAGTAATATAGTGGATAAAAGCAAGAACGAAAAGAGTGAATACATTAGAAAGTATAGAGTATATGCAACTAATTCCACTACAGTGTCACTGACCATAAAACAGGTGGTACAAAATTGTTCAAACAGGACATAGCAAACAAGAAACCACTTCCTGTTAGTCCAAACGTAAATTAGATGACGCGGTGGAATATTAATGTGGAGATTTTATCACGTCCCTTGAGGATTTCAAATTTAACGGTCGTAAGGGACATTGTTGATTCAACGAAACTTTTGAAGGAACAGTTACTATTCTAAATTTGAATACTTTAGTATACAAATTTAGAATTGTGAGTGAGTATTTCAATTTCGAATTCATTGAGTGTATTATGTACATACATTTCTTAAGTTTTATGTGATAAAAATATTTAATATAGAATAGAAATATAGAAATGTCAAAATTAGCTACTTTCTGTAGATGGTGGATAGTCGAGGTTATCCAAGGTGCAAAACTATTTTTTACGTCTGCGAAATAAGCACTGAGTCAGTCAAACGTCTTTGGTCGATTACGTCATGGCGGCTTTAGAGTTTGGCCCCAAAGCCGTTAGTAACGATGTTTTATTAAGTATTCCTATAAGTGAGAACCACGAGTCGAAACTCGTGGTTCTCACTAACAATAAAAAATGGACTCGTGTAACACGTAATACAAAGCGTTTCTACAGACCTTGATCAAATTGTAGGTGAATATTATCGAATTTGAAATTTTAAAACTGTATTCAAAAAAATATTTAGTTTGTAAAAATACTGGAACTACTGTTTGACTGATACTTTTAAAGCTCTAATCCAAAACCCAGTTATCAGCAACTCGTAAATAAATGTGGTTTGATTAATGAGAACATTTGATTGTTTGTTTGCATTGACTGGGCTATGAAACTATGGGACCGAATGGAACAATCTTAGACTGCTAGTAAATTATAAAGAAACAAATACAAGAGAGATTTTAGTATTTAGTAGTGACAAGTGACATTGCAGCCAAGTTGGGCAGGCACGACCGGAAAGGTACTTTTTTCTGGCATGGAACCGTCGTGAAGTGACAGCTATGTTGTCACCTTTGTTGTGGTTTGAGTACATGGTGCCCTACTGAGAGGAGGAGTAAATAAAGGTAACGTCTGCATAATAATAAAGCAGATGGTTTTCGTTGGTAGTCGTAAAAGGCCCAAACTCAATTGGCCCCTTATACTATAAAAAAGATGATAACAATTCCTTTAACCTTTAAATTCCTTTTAATATGTATTCTCAGAATCTAGAATATCTAAGGAGAATAAGTAAGCCCTTGTCCGATTCATCAAGAAATTGGACCATTAGGAAAAGATTGTGCTACAATTTATGAGTTTGTCTGTAGTCAAGAGCGCTGCGGTCGTGCATGTGTGCACGGATTTTATCAGCGTGACCTTCGTCTCTGCTATTTATTTGTTTAAATACAAATATAATTCATACGAGTTTAATTACGTCGGCTTATCATTCTAACGTTATCAAATCATCCTGCTATTCATTGGGTTTTCGCTACCAAATGTTGCACTTTTAAGTCTATTTTGGTCCACATAAAGTTTCTTTTTATATTAACTGGGTAACTTACAGACCGACGATTAATTAATTGAAATAAAATTGAGAAGGCTCACTAAATACCAAGAAGAACCTACATTGTAAACGATTCATCCGACTGCATCAGAAGGGGGATAATATTTTTCGAGCGCATGTCTGTAGATTTCTACACTCTTTACACACTTAAATGTAGGTTTGTCTGGTTCATGTCAGATATTGGTGTCTTAAGCTTACGCGAACGTTAATCATTACAATAAAACTGCTTTACGGATTTCACCGCGGTTTATGTAATTATTTAACTAGCCCGAAATTTCAGAAACTTCACAGCAACCATGGTCAGGGGTGCTTGCTGTAAAGCATCCGAAACTCCTAGAAAAAATCCTACAAAGTAGTTTTATTGAACGCTTCGTGTCAGGTCATTATTTATTTTATTGCGTAAAAATCTTGTTTGAAAATCACCGGTGGTCTCGCAGAGGGTATCGTGGTAGCAAAAGATTGTCCGATTCTGTAGCACTAAAAATGTTTTTGTGAAATAACGTGACTGCCTAGATCCTTTTTAATGTGCCTAATTCATAGTTTGTAGCCTCATTTATATGTTTATTTAAGGCCCGTTTCACAGGTGTCAAGTAACTTCGATGAGTACTTTTAACTACCACATAAATCATTCGTATTTGTTACCTCCATCCTGAATCTGTGAAACCGATATTCATAATGAATTTCACTCTAAGGCTCTACTATATCGATGACTTTTTAATTTATTCTCACAAAAATGGTGGATGAGGATGTGCCAGGCATTTCTATTCTGAACCGTCAGTGTTTACGGATTTCAGGACGGGTCCCGTCAATTTGGTGGGTGCTATACCTAATCTCTTTTCACGAGGCCTCCCAATATCAGGATCATAGGTTCCTTCTTTCTTAATAGGTTTGTTAGGCTAATATAGGAAAATAAGCAATCTACGCATGTACGTGGACTAACGTCGGCTGAAGAGAATAACTTTTAATTTACTTAATCACAAATCATTCAATCACAAACATTTGAACAGGTTTTAGATTAGCACTTATATGGTATCTGAAGTTACGCGTAGACTTACATAATGTGAATTAATGACATGGAAGCCGTCTCATACAAAGAGGTACGTAATTTTTTGTGGTATTGTAAGTGATGTAACTCATTGCATATATCGCAATACCACAAACACATAAATTATCATGCCTGTGTATCCCCGGATTGCCACTTGTGGTCCATTGGGGGAAAAGGTTAGGGACCTTTACAATAGCAATACAGGCCGTCGCAGAGTCCCTGTGCTACATTGAGCCAGCACGTCCTGGGATAGTTACGCTCCTATGAAACTGCCGCAGAGTGACAGCTATCTAGAGGTTTCTGAGTTACCGGTAGCCCATAGGACGGGGAAAAGGGAAAGTCGGCAACACATCGAAATATTTTTTTGAACTACATGATGTGGATGTCCATGGGCATTAGTAGCCAAAAGTGCTGCTTGTTTGCTCTATACTATAAGGATATCTTTACATATCGTGACTAATACATGGATCTGGATGTGCGGAAAACCTGCTACCGACTTCCCCCGACCTAAATTAATAATATAAAACTGAACACGCTAATCGCAGGACCAGCTGTAGGTCCGAATTGAAACATTATTTTTGTGTTGACTAGTCCAAACATCCAAGAAGGCTATGGCCAATTTAGTTAAGCGGGTGAAACCGCAGGGTGACGCTAGTACTAACAAATTGTGTACTAATAGTAAACATTCCGTATGTGGTACTAATGATATATAAAAACGAACTGGGCTTGATTCAAGTATCACACCGAAACCGTAGTTGATGATATGAATTAAATTGGTAAAGAAAAAAAAACGTTTAATTGCAGCGAACTGGCCATATACAGCCACGTGTTTACAGAGGTAATTACACCGCTAGAAGACGCCGCTACCGATATTGAGAGCAAAGATGTCGCGTCTACATCGGGCCAACGTGATTGCCACAGGATGTTTTTTATGACTTAAGTGGTAAACAAGTCGCCAGACCACCTTGTGACAGTGCTTAACTCGAAGTTACGTAGCCCCTCAACCAGAGAACAAGGACTCTTACGAAACTTAGGAGACATATTACGCCATGCGGTTCCATCAAATCATCACCATATAGATGTGATTAAATAACCAATGACGGAATGTTTCAGTTTTACGGTTCCGCGCACGCATAAGTTTTTAATGGGCTTTAGTGAAATGTTAAATATTTAAAACTTACAAATTTTCGGATTTATTCCCATATTTGTGCTTCTTACTTCATGCTTAATTTTATAATTCTAGGTTAACGACTAGATCCAAATAGGCTTTGCTACAGTTTTTATCAGTATTTAAAAGTTTTATTGCAGGACATAAGGCAACCAACGGCAAGGCAGCCGATTCACCTTCAGTCGTATCCGATCTGAAACGGCTACTGCACGAGAATCTTTCACCTATTTGGTTGGTGATCGATCGACTTTTATCAAATTATGTCCACTTATTATTCTTATGCAATAACGTAGCTAAATAACAAAAAACCAACGGAATTACTACCTATAGAAATAGGGGTTTCACAAGGGTTCTATTCTCTTATTCCTTTTTTATTATTGTAACTCAATTTCAACGTTAACATTTGTTGCTTTATTTATACCTTCTGGACACTGAAATGAAAGAAAAACATGTGTATAGCAATTTTATTCATAATACTCTGAAATAGGTTGTAGATCAAACAAAAGCAGTAGTGAAGCGCGGCTAGTAGTATATACTTGATATATGAATCACTTTCCATTTCTAATCCATTGATTGTTTATCTTCTAAATACTAATAGCATATAGAAGTATATTTTATAATTGCCCATCTTAATCATATGCTACACCAGAGTTCCTCAAATTCTTAACATTTTTTAACGTAGGATATAAACCAACCAGCCATATTGGGCCACACGCAGCCTCTTTCCAGACCCCCGTGGCGTAGATTTTTTCTTGTTCATTCCTACGATAATCTTGTCTGATGGAATTGAATATGTGCAAAAGATCCCTATATATGTATATCAAATTCTCAACCTTAAAAGCTGGTGCCATTGGATCCTAAATTCCTAGGTAGTTGTAATATTATGTATCTTTGTAGTCATCCAAAGTTTGCACCATCTCAATGTTCTGAAGCCCTCTTATTGTGCGGTTTTATTGGAATGTGTTGAATCAGCTGTCGCCCGCGTTATTTCCTGACGGCTACGACTTAGTTATCTTAATAAAAGAGCTTATTCATTTCGAGAAGGCCAGCAACACACCTGGCAAATCTCTAGTGAATCGACTATGAGCGTCACCATAGATTATACACTTTTTTTACGCATAACATAACTTATCGCCAGTTCCATAGGGTACTGAGAGAATCGTGAGTTTCGTCTTGCTTTCTACAGACTCATTAACAAACGAACACATTGGTTGCGGTGATCCTTCAACCTTCGTTCACGATCAATCTGATTATGGTACTTTATTTTGGTCTTCATCCTGGCCCTGCCACAATCCCATATATCGATATCCTATCTATTGTAAAACAGTAGCTGGATTATTTTGGACATAGATATGTGAAAAATGTGTAGGGAGCAGATTCAGGCTTTAACATTCAAATAACTAGGAATCATTTCTTAGAGTGTAAAACATCTAGATCCATGCTAACATAGTACCACATATACTATATATAACATAGTATATAGTATATAACATAGCATATACTATATATTTATACATAGCTATTGTAGTGCTGCCTTATATACATTGTCCGCGGGCTGCGAGTATGTGTAGTGCACGCGACCACGAGGGTTGATCTATTTACGACGTACTCGGGAGATTGGGTGGGTTAGCTAATCTATTAGTCCTCCCTATGGGTATCGAGGAAATAATTGAACAATAAAGCAATTGGGTTCTGTGTTACAAATTAGTACATGCCATAATATCTTTATGAATTTGTTTATTTCTCTGAACGAGTTAATCTCAGGAACTATTGGCCCGAATTGAATAATTATTCTTGTCCATTTATCGAGGAAGGCTATAGAGCCTATACACCAGTACACAACGACTAATAGGATCGCAGTTAACGCGGGTGGAACCGCGGAGAGATGCAATCTGGGGTATTCTTTCGATGCTGCTAGTCTTTCCTACGCTCACCTGACCAGGGCTTACGCTGTTTTTTGAGCGCGAATCGAACCCCTCCCGTCAGAGGGAGGCCCGTGGAGCCTCCTCTGACAAGCCAAACCATAAATGAGCTCAATTATCCTTATCCACGTCACCGTTTCATAAACGGCATCGTGCGCGCGCCGGTCCCACTAGTGTGGCGAGGGGGGACAGCCTCCCCCTTTTCGGTCCCAAATATAATCACTATAGTTTACTCTCATAAACAACCCGGTACATCGCTTCACCTCTGCGGGAAAAGAGAGGGATCTGTCCCCCTATCGTCTTCCTAAACGAGAAGACACAAAGGTCTTCGCTTGTCCGTTGAACTGTAGAGGCGGGAGCTATAGCGCCGCCGACCAGGAGTACGTCCCACCGAAAAATAAAACCTTTCCTGCGGTCTGTAGAGTCGTTAGAATCGGTTTTACTTTATTTCCTTTTTTTCTACTGCGAGCGTTACAGACAGTAAAAATTGTTTTGTTTATATTATAACATTGATATTAATACTCCGCACGTAGTGACTGACAGAGGGACAGAACAAACTTAGCTTTTATATTACTTAAAGATTATAGGGGAGGAGAAACACTAAAAAAAGGAAAATATATTTGGGATTATGTACCTAAAGGGATGAAGTATTGGTAAAAGAATACTATGGAAGGAGGAATAATATGGATAGATTTATTCTTAACCTATTTTATATACTTGGTGAGCCGAAAATATACGAAAACAACGGAACATAATGTTATAGTCACCCTGTTTTATGTAGTAACTATGGAATGATAATTATGTGCCGTGGTGTTGCGGGTATCCCAGTCATTCAAAGTTGCGAACATCCAAATAAAAAAAATATTAATAATAAACAAAATGGCCTTTCTTAATTTCAAAAGTCCAAAAAAAAAAATTTTATAACGTTGGAAGTTTTTACATTATGATACAATATTGACTCCCTATGTTATAATTATCTTATCACTTACTGGGTATTGCAAAAAAAAAACATTTAATGTGTAACTTAAGACGCCAAATCAGTTTTTAGTGGAACAAATTTTTCCATCGAAAACAAACCCCAGAAAACAATATCAGGGATTCACCTGAGTATAGCTTTCATATTCCAGACCCACTCAGACCCTTTTGAGCCGAGCTTTTCACGTTCTACAGAGAGCTTAATTAAAGCTTTTCAGCTCGTTCCAATATTAAAATATTCAGGATGAAACCATCAGGGCGTGCTGTTATTATTAGGTACAACTTTTTTTATATTTACCCTCCACGCTTGGTTCTCGTAGAAGGTAATGTTGTTGTTACATTACTGTTTAATGAGACCGGCTTCACCGGAAATGACTTAGCAACGATGTGAAGTAAGAGATAGTGCCATGCTGCATTACAGCCGAATTGGGCTGGCACGACTAGGGGAAGTAAATCTGACCAAATTCCAATTTACTGCTCGTGTTACATCTGGTTTGCGAGTAGCCGGTGGTTCACCTGGGGAAAGGATTACAGGAGCAATGACCCGTTTATCCTCCTATGACTGAACAAAATTCGTTTCACTTTTCACAAATAATTCCGGACTTCGAAATAGACACAGCCAGCAGAAATATAGCAACGCATGTCTGACAGTGTACCCTACCAGTGTATGCCCCTTAACTACTCTGCAAAAAGTATGCAGTTTAAAGTTTTAAAGCTACAGCATATGTTATTTAATAACCTCAAAATAAATTTAAAGTAACCAAATATTAAAAACCACTGAATGCTCAAAATGTGTCCAGTATCACTAATGCTTTCTAAACGAGTCTAATTACGCATCATATTTTAAATAGTATAAAATCGGAAGGACACAAATCCGTTCTAAGTGTAAGATAGTATATCATTGGAAGGACACAAATCCGTTCTAAGTATAAGATAGTATATCATCGGAAGGACACAAATCCGTCCTAAGTGAGCATCCTCGCGTGATTAACTATTCAACTATGCTAAACTTCAAGGAAAATTCTGTGCACTCGTAATGACTCACGACATTAATGTTATGAGACATTGATTTTCATCATAATTTTTAGTTTTAACCCTCCGATGTCTCATAATAATTGCTCATGGTAAAAAGTACTCACTCTTTTTCTACCGGATCCCCTCGCCACCGGTCGTCACGAACGGCAGCTAAAGTTAGCATTGCAACATTTTGGGGGCTGGAAGAGTTCGTTGAACTGTCATGTCCGGCTGAACCGCACTCCCGTATCACCTGCCCGTAGTGGGTAGGCCCACCACCGGCAGGTGAGACGTCTCGTCGAGGGTACATGGACCAATACAGCTACATCAGATTACTATAAGGTGTGTCTCGGCAAAAGAAGGCCGTACCCCGTACGTACCGGGTCTCCTCTCTCCCGCAGATGGGAAAGCTTCATCCCGATAAATAAATAGCCAATTAATCGTAAGGCGAACAATATCTTCTATTGGACACATGTGAAAATGGAAAGTCCAATCTAGTCTATGAACTATTGTCACACAAACATCCACACCGCTGATGCGTGTCCATCATTACATCCAATGGGCCATCAATAAAAGAGCTTCCCTATGCATAGTATCTATCTATGTATATTGTATATAAATCTTTATCTATGTATATAAAGCGGAAGAGCTTTTGTTTGTTTATTTGAACACGCTAATCTCAGGAGCTTACTGGCCTGAATCGAAAGTTATTTTTGTGTTGAAAAAAGTCTAGTTATCAAAGAAAGCTACAGGCTATATACCATAACGCTACGACAAACAGGAGCTACGCGGGTGAAGCCGCGGGGTGATGCTAGTATTGTATATGGCAAAGTTGTTGCATATCTGTCAAGATATTTCCATAGTCTGTATTGTGATGACAGCTATGACAGCTGATGCTCGTGCTAGACACACACAATATCCAGTACGGCCCCGAAGGCCATAAGCTGAGGACACCTTGGGTGTGTACCTCCGTGATGGTTAAAGCTTGCCATCGTACACGTAATGCTCCTCACCTAGAGTACACGTCTAAGAATGGTCACACAGCCCTCCATATGTCATTCTGACGTAACGCGTCATCACAAATACGTATATAACATTATCTAGCCCATATATGCCGGAGAGCTATAAGCTATGATCAATGGGAGCGGAGCAGACGGACAACGTTGGTGAAACCTGCTGGGGGTGCTGTTACTCAGATATAAAATACCAACATATGCTTAATTTCATTTTCAGATAAACAGCAAATACAGCGAAGAGCTGGCAGAAGAATGCTTGGAGTGGATCCAACACATCATAGGGGAGCCGGAAAACACTTCGGGAGATATGGACAACTTCTACGAAGTACTCAAAGACGGCACCACACTTTGCAAGTGAGTATGAAGTGCCACCATTTCCCAAACGTCAGTGTCAGTAGCAGTTCTAGCTTTCAGCATTGACAACACAACTTCAAGCCAGCTCGCCAATGGGGTAGGCAGAGGGGTCGGACACACACCACGATCCTTACATACTTACCTGGCCTCCTCACATTAATTACTCTCTTCATACGAACTCGCCGGTTACGAAGACTCTTGACACCATGTACGTACATTACCCTAGATTTTCTAGATTTCCAGAGACAGAATAGACATTATTCGCATGAGAGTTTTTTTGACGCGTGTTAGGTGTATAGGCGTCCATACATATGCTACACTTCAACGCTTTTTTATAGGCTTTAAAAAAGATCTCGTGCGAAGGGAGACTAAAATTGCTTAATGTTTGTGTGTGTGATATTGTGTCTGAGTGTGTTGTAGTTATCGTCGAATAAGATATTTAATTTTGATCTATTAAGTTGGGCATCTCGTTTTGATGACAAACAGGTTAAGCAATATCTGCATGACTTGAAAATCGGAGTATTCTGCGACTTTTAATTATGCCTGTACCTAAAAGCAGCGTGAAGACAGCGTGACGGTGGCCTGGTTTGTTAGGTGGTTTTCATATACCGTGACTATGTTCATGTCTATGTACTGTTAGTCACTTGTAGAAGAGTCTTCTCGATTGCCATTGCGGTAAAAAATGTAAGTGTCATTAAGTTTAAGGCCAATTTAAAGCATCTTCCATGTTTGTACGGTGTTAGGGCTAACGTATTCACAGGGAGTTGTTAATTAAATAAAGGTGCTACACGGCAGTTGTCAATAGATGGACGGTGACGTCACATCCGTTTCGTCCAACCCCTCGACTCGTCATTCCACAGGTGCGAAAATTTGACAATATTCATACAGGTGTAATTCACAATGTGTGGCTCTGAGGTCACGAAACACCTCGCCATAAAGATGTATTCGGTATTTGCTTTTTATAAGGCCTCGTAAACCATTCAGAATTGTTAATCATGATGTATCAAAATAATTGAATTTATTAATCGCTGTAATTGATGAGAATTTACGATATGCATTTGAATGATGCTGACTTCCCTACTAACTAAAAATGAGTGTTGTCCACTGGATGAAGTCATTATTATTCGTTACTAATAATAATAATACATAAGTGACTTCATCAACATCGCCCGATGTTTTTCTCTGTCACGCACTTTGGTGACCAACGATAAACATCTAGAAGACCGTAGCATTGCGGGTTAAACGAGCAGTCGAGGACATTTGGCGACGACGCCCATTGATATGCGGATATGCAGATGCAGATGCGTTGTCCTCCGTTAAACCATTCTCACAGTGTCTTATGCAAATACGTCGACCTCCTATCATCTCCCCCACAATGGGCCACCGGCTAGTCACGAATTACACGAAACGCGACAGCGACGCTGTCACTTTACACTTGTCACCAAGTGAGCGAGAGGTACCTCTCTGGTCGTGCCGGTCCAGTTCCGTTGCATAGGAGGATGTAGCGTCATGCATCATGCATGGCACTACCTCTTCCTGTGCAGCATGGTACTACATCTTCTTAGTAATAGACTTCCGTTTTATACCTTTTGGGTACGCAACTCGGCATAACAACAATAGCACAACCTTTTACAATTGATGCCTTAAGTCCACGCTAATGTTACTCATTACAATAAAACTACTTTTACGGATTTTATAGATGTTAATTATTTAACTACCCTGATTTTTCTGAAGCCTTACAACAACATTACTCATAAAATTATATTTAAAAATATAAAGCAGAAAATAATGTTGTAACACTTTCGTTAAAATATAAAGCAGAAAATAATGTTGTAACACTTTCGTTACAGGCTCGTGAACAACATCCAGCCGGGCACAGTGAAGAAGATCAACGAATCCAAAATGGCGTTCAAATGTATGGAGAACATCAACGCCTTCCTCGAGGCGGCCAAGCAGTTCGGTGTGCCGGCCCAGGAGACCTTCCAGACCGTCGACCTCTGGGAGAGACAGAACCTCAACTCGGTCGTAATCTGCCTACAGTCCCTGGGCAGGAAGGTACGCCGAACCTTCGCTAGATCATTTCACTGGCTTCTACTATAGTCCCAGCAACCCTCTTAGGAAAAAAAGTACCTCCACGCCTGTTATGCCTGTAGAGCTAGGCAGAGGTGTGCTAGTACATCCACAACTTGTAATTCCAGTAGATGTACTAGAACGCCCACGATTAGCCAAGGTACTGAGGCCTGATGGCCACTCCGGGCACATTCCAATCCCGGACAATGTAATGCGTGCTCAGAATAATCTTAATAACATTTAACAATAGTTGCCCGACCTGGGGATCGAATATAGGATCCCACGCAACTAACGGTTTTAACAGGCGACACCCGCAACGTTACACCGCAGAGGCGAATTTAATTTTCGTATTAGGAACTTAACTAGAACATAAATTACAAATTTAGGATTCACAGGTCGATCTAAAGT
Source organism: Eumaeus atala (assembly GCA_017140195.1). Lineage (NCBI taxonomy): Eukaryota > Metazoa > Arthropoda > Insecta > Lepidoptera > Lycaenidae > Eumaeus > Eumaeus atala. The sequence continues at coordinate 97,501 of JAFELO010000112.1, forward strand.
GTAATTAAAGCATTTGTGCCTCTAATTGACTCTATGTATGTCTCTCTGTCTCTAATTGACAGCCGTTGGGCTGATAATGACGATCCGATAATTAAAGTTTAAAGCTTAAATATCGGATAGTCACTTGACACTTTAATGAGAAACTGAAACCAGCCACTGTCAGACATTCACTTGAGCACAAATAATTGACCTCAGAATATATCTCTTGACATTACACAGTGTGTTAAGGCCTGTCTATTAATGTGACCCACTTATTTCTAGTTTTTATTCCATAACTTCCTTTAATAGTCACACCATACATTTAGGTTGTTATGGATGTGGCTACAACTTGCAACTAAATGAATATTTCATTGGAATTGATCGTTCAATAATAAGTATGTACCAGAGCAACAGACTTAGCAGGAGGGAGTGCCATGCATGGTGCATGACACTGCATCCTCCTGTGCAACGGAATTCTGCCGACACGACTAGGGAAGTACCTCCCGCTCACTTCCTAAAGTGACAGCGTAGCTGTCGCGTTTCGTGCGGTTTGTGAGTAGCAGGCGGCCCATTATTGGGGGGGGATGATAAGAGGGCAACACATCAGCCTAACAATCATACGAATGTCCATGGGCGTCGGTAGTCATCAAAAATCTCCGATTGCTCGTTTGCCCAAAAACAGACAGAATAACTTTCGCATTTATAATATTGATATGGGAATGTGTATTAAGAAAGAAAGAAAGATTTGTATTGATCACAATAGCTTGGGTTAATAATATTACAAACATATAAAAAATACAATATTACTGTAATCAACAGAGGTGGCCACTCAGCATTTGTCATATTTGAATTTATTATTATAATGATACGACAATGATTGCTATTAGAGGAATGCAAACAAAAGACTTTTTGACTTATCCAGATAATGTAATTTCAGGCACATAACTACGGCAAACCCTCGATAGGACCAAAGGAGGCTGAGAAGAACGTGAGAAACTTCACAGAGGAGCAGTTGAGGGCTGGACAAGGAGTCATCTCCCTACAGTACGGCTCCAACAAGGGCGCTACCCAGAGCGGCATCAACTTCGGAAACACTAGACACATGTAAACTATTAGGACATTACACTATCCAATTTTCTAGATGACTGGAAAAATGAAACGTCTTACTAAGATTTTTTCCTTGACAGTTGGAGAGAACCGGTATGGACCGGTGTGACGTAAATATGGACTTTACCTATATTTAAGACGTTTCAGTTTTACCTTGCATAATGTAGGTAAAGAAAAGTGGACAGTGTAAAGAGTCTTTAACACAATCCGTGACTTCACAAAAATATGGAGACAAAATCCGTACTTATTATAATATAGTGTTCGAATCTCGAAAGTATAAAATTTTTTGTTAAATTTAATTATAGTCTATGGTCATTCCTAATTCATTCCAATTTTGAATTTTAACAAATTTGGAATTTATTTTTGTACTCTTTTAAAAATGTATTGACAATCGTAAGTTTTTATTTTAACTTACTTGTAGAACTTAAGGTTTTTCTTTCAGTTTTGTTTTGTGCCAACAATGCACAAATATCAAAAATACGCAAACAAGTGCCTTTACGTCTTTGGGTGCGATATCTTTCAACTTCCCGATTATTTATTGCATTCCACGATTGTTATGTTACTGTGATTAACGATTTTAAAACGTAATATATATATTTATAGATATGCGTGTCGCATTTAAATTCCAATAGTTAAGACATTACTTTTTTTGGAAATATGTAGAATAAATAAGTCGAATTATTTGGAATTTTTATTTTGTACAATTTTTTGCGTGCGTGCATAGCATGTCAAAGGTCCTTACTTCCTTACTTAGATTTTTGTTACTTACTTAGATTTTTATTTCTAATTGAAAAATTGGGTTTTTTAAATATCCACGCTGTTCTTGTGGGATATATCTATTACACCTGCAAATGCCGTTACTTGTGGTGATCTAAGAAGAGGTAGACGAGGATCCGCACTCCAGTGTCCCATTGGGATATGAGGCGAACGACCGTAGCTGTAAAACTTATCTGGCTGGCGCAGTAGATTTATAACTCAGATAAACCGTGCATGTTGCACCAGAGATTACGGCATTGAACCCCGCCCAGGTCATCGATGTTTATCTATGTACTGCAATTTCGATGACAAAAATCTCAAATAAATAATATTTCTTAATATATAATTTAAAGAAAAACAAAATATATATTGCCGTTGTCTAGTAGCCGTTTACACCAGTTATTTTCATGGTACTTAGCATGGGACCTAGGCAATGTGACAGGTCCACAGATATTATTAATGTTATCTGGATGATTGTGGGTGTCGATAGTGATCAGAAGGTTTGACATGGCATTCGAATAGGACCTGCACTACCGAAGACCTCTCAAGAAAAAGTAGAGTGAAAGCTATCCCTGTCTTCTTCTGACAGGTGAAACGTAAGGAGAACATTATTTTGCAATACTCCACAATTATCCACGCATCGATATTCATAGTTAACTGTAACAACATTCTGTAGCTCTACTTTCAATTTGAATGAGTCCCCATTATACGATGTCCCCCCTTATAAAAGACATTATCATCATCCATACATATGATGATAATGTCCCCATTACATATGTAGAAAAATAAAGTAAAAACCTATATAGAATAGGTTAAAAATGCGCCAGCTAGCACTTTTCACCCCAAATCAATAGAATTTTTTGGGTTACATTTAAATTGCATGGACATACATTTTGACATTCGTGACATTTACTAGAATAGCGCCATCTTGATATAGGTATAATATTGGTTATAGAGATATAATATTGGTTATAGAGATATTTATCTCTAATAATGTGTAATGGTAAAAAGCCACATCAGAAATGGATAATTTCTTCTTCTTTTGATAAAAAGGTGTAAAAACCTAAGAAGGACAAGACACTAGATGGCGCAGTCTAGGCACACACTGCTCACTGTCTATGGTCTCTGTTATTTCCCATCGAGTGATACAAATGTGTGCTTCATATGCAGTTAAAAGGTCTTTACAATATATGCTATGGTTAGTCTTCTGTGCAGGGCTGCCAGGGAATAATAAAACAGCAGCTCACGTACTCGGTGCTGCTGACAGGAGTAACAGCTCCACGGGCGTCCGTATGGAAAACTCAATGAAATCTTGTTATGGCGTGCACTAACATCAAGAATTTGCTGCTGGGGTGGCAACTCAACTGGCAGAAGAAGGGATGGCGCCAGGCGTTGAGTTGAAGGTAGATCCGAGCTATTCCCTGTAGTAAACAGTATCAGGAAGAAGTACTGCCACGTTGCATTGCAGCCAAATTCGGCCGGCACGACCGGGGAGGTACCACTCGCTCACTTGTTACCGCCGTAAAGTGAGCGTTTCGTGCGGTGGTTCGTGGATTCCTCAGAAAACTCCTACTGCACATTTGTCGCAATTTCATAAACTGCCTTCATACAAAAAAAAGGACTTTGAAACGAAAAATCTAATACTTAATTACATTTTAATTAGCAATGCTTTATCTTAGTACGTTCATTTTTCTTTATCTAAATTGGTACACTAGTGTAGATACCAACTTGTTGCTTAAACGTAAACAATGAGTTGAATAACCACAATCTAATCGTTTACTTGGTAACAGACGAGTAATTTATCTTACCGTCACAGGTCTCTATGGCAACTAATCGCTTGAAACATTCATCATTTATCATTATCAGCCCTTATCGATCCACTGCAGGACATAGGCCTCTCTCAATGAACGCTAAGACGATCGATCTCCTGCTACTCGCATCCATCCCGGACCGGCTACTGCACAGAGATCGTCTTCCCAACTGGTGAACGGTCGACCAAGACTTCATTTTCCTAAACGCGGACTCCACTCCCGAACCTTACTGGCCCATCTGCCGTCTGTTCTTCTGAGTGTGTGGCCAGACCATCGGCACTTCATCGTGCCTATCGGTCGCGTGATATCGGTTATTTTATTTCCCTGCCTTATGACTTTGTTACAAATTCTGTCGGACACAGAAACACCCAAGATACACAAGTGGCGATGCAGCAGCCGTAACAAAATTATTCCTACCAAACATGAGAACAGCACATCAGTTTGCAAGGGAAGCCACGTTGGACAACGTCACAACACAAGTGAGGACAGGACATGGAGGTTTTTCAGAATATTTACACAAGTCCAAATACAAAGATAGCCCTTCATGCATATTCGACCCTGAACAAAGAGAATCAATATTGCACATCCTCACGGAATGCCCAACACACAACCTCGAAAGATGTGATATGGAAATGGAAATAGAAATAATAATCAACAAATAAACATCAAAGAAATAATGACAAGTAAACACAAATATAAATTCATAGATTACTGTAAAAGATAGCAATTAAGGTAGCAAATAGGAATAAAACTAATGATGATAACAATACAATGTCTTAAATATAATGAAAGAAAATAAAAATCTGTAAAATTCATATATTGTCAAACTGAGAGGACTTTGTTATTTTGAAAATTGTTAATATATATACAAAAAGTTTATAATTGGTTAGACATAAGAAGAATATGTTTTTTTTTTAAATTATGTATATACTGAGTACAGATTATTAACCCTAATAAAAATTACTAGAAAATATAAATAGATATTATATAGAATAGAGCAGATAAGTAAGGGGAATCCACCCTTATAAAAGAATGAAAGGTTGAATGAAAGAAACATATAGTATGAAGAATGAAAGTGCGAGAAGCACAAAAACGAGTACTGGAATGAATGCATTAGGGAATAAAAGAGGCTCTGATTATGTCAAAGGATTCCTGTAATTAAAAAAAAACATAGCAACTTCCATTAGCCCGTTGAGCTACCGCAAACTTGCGGACCAGTCCTAAGTGAAGAGGTCATGTTTTGGTCCCGTATGTCATCACGGGGAGAACGCATTGGTTGAGGACTTTCTTCTTCAAGCTCTGCGGTATAGGTGACGCTCAACCTAACTGAATCCTTCTATCGACTTCCTCCTCGAAGTTGTATCTACCTATCTTATCTAGGTAGACGTATTCGTCTACAACTTCGAGAATAGCACCATCGACATTGACCGCTCTGAGAAGAACTTGTTCGTTGAGCATGACCTCTGTCTGGCCCAAGTTCAACCTAAGGCCAATATGTCGGTAGGATTATTTTAGGTTGTGCAACATTTCCTGCACGCTCTCCAACGATTCGACCATCACAGTGATATCGTCGGCGAACCGAAGATGTGAGAGGTACCAGCCGTCAATATTTATGCCGCATTCTGCCCAGTTTATAGTCTCAAAGTCGTCCTTCAAAGCATTGGTGAACAGTTTCGGGGAAATAACATCCCCCTGTCGCACTCCTCGATGCAATTGGACTGGCCTTGTTTGACCTTTCGGAATCAGAACGGACATAAAAGCAGCGTCATACAATGCTCTCAGTACTTCGACGTAGCGCCCATCGACCTGACATCGCTGTAAAACTTCCAGAGCAGCCCAGGTTTCGACAGAGTGATAAGCTTTCTCATAGTCCACAAAAGCAAGACACAGCCACTGATTGTACTCATGTGTCTTTTGTACAACTTGCTTTATGGTGAAAGTGTGATCTATGGTGCCAAATCCTCTGCGGAACCCAGCCTGTTCCATGGGCTGGAATTCATCAAGCTTTGTGGTGCGACGATTAGTCAAGGCTCTTGAGAATAATTTGTAAATATGGCCGAGAAGTGAACTTGGTCTGTAATTTTGAAGAAGTGATTTGTCACCCTTCTTAAAAACGAAATAATTTCACTTCCAAGCCATGCCTTGGGAGGTACGTCCCGCTACAGGACAAAATTAAAAATCTTTTTTAGCTCTCTTAATATAGGTTTGCCTCCTGCTCCCCACCACGGTTCGAGCCTTGTCGTGGCGGTAGGGCTCAGTAGCCTGGGGTGATCCGAGACACATTGGGCGAAGCTAATTGAACCGAGGAGGTGTATGCTCTTTGTACCCATATCATAAGAAGAGGGAACTAAAGAGCAGGAGGAGGAGATACTCTTTGTACCCCTCTTATAAGAAGCTCTTCTTCTTTCTCGCCCCATTGCACTGTCCCAAGGTTGGTGGGGTTGTCCTGTGGTACGGACAGGCCCATTTGTGGAGGTGGTGTCGATCCCTTAGGGGGCTGACTAGCTGTCCAGGTGCCCTGATGATTTGCCGTTCCGGGGCACCTCACCAAAGGTGGCACTGATGGCACTCGCGGTGGTTTTTGTGGGTATTCGGCACTATAATGTGCCGGGAGTCCCACAAACCACTGGACCCCACCCAGGGCCAATGAAGGCGCGTAAATGCGTTTCCCCGCGACAATAAAGAAAAGGGTTCGCCTCCTACTCTAAGAAGCTTGACTGTAATTTCGTCCCTCCCCGGAGATTTTCCCCCCTTTAAGCTGCGCAAGAGCTAGACGAATCTCACTCAAGCTGACGTCCGGAAGATCGTCTGACAAATGCCGTGTCAGGCTTGCACGCGGATCGTTGTTCAGGCTATCGGGATGAAGTGTGTGCGACGTATATAACTTGCTACAGAAAGCTTCAATTTCAGATTAGATCCCAGGGTTAGAAGAAACGGTAACCCAGAATCAGTCCTAACCTTTGTCAGGAGACTTTTCCAAGCTTCTACACAAAAACCATTGACCCTCCATTCTGCTCAATCGCTTCTGTAACCCGTCGCGTATTTGAGCAGCGAAGGTCTCGGCATATTAGTTTGCGGATTCGCTTTCAGAGAAGCTTGACATCGGCAGACGTAACGTTTTCGTGTGGTCTGCGTTCCCTCATAAGTTCAAGCGCCTTATCTGAAAGTTTAGCTTTCCTGCTCGTATACTTACTCCAACAATATCCTCATATGTTGTCTCCACGTCGTCATCTAAATGTGTCGAGGTTAGTACGTATACTTGTATCACATTCAGGTCATACCTCTAATTGAGTTTAAGTATGAGTAACACCACCCTAGCCGACATACTAGAGATTTCGACGAAGTCGCCTACGCGGGACTCATTCACGAGGAATCCCACGCCGCCTTGTGATGGAGTGTCGCCTTCCCTGACGTGTCGCCTTGCCTGAGGTGACGCGATGGCAGAGTTGTGTCCTCGCCCTGTCTTCGGACTTCACATAGCCCCAGAACGTCCCATCGAATTTTTCCCAGTTCCGCCTCCAGCTCAACCAAGTGGTCATCTAGTCTAAGCGTTCGTCCGTCATACGTAGCCAGGTCAAGTCGGTGATAGCGATCCTTAGCACCCCTTGTTCCACCGTTACCGTAGCCGCTACCGTGGCCAGGACACAGTTGAACTACCGGGAATATTTGCTCATAATTGCCACGCTGAGCAGGCGGATTGGATATCGCGGATTGGGTTTCGGATCGGCTCCACTGCTGTCTGTCGCCGATCCGATTGATGGTACCACCATCACTCGGCGCGAGCGCCGAACGGTGCTCTCGTCTATTTCACTGTCACTATGAAACAGACGTGACACAAAACGACCAGCTCGCTGAAGCCTCTTTGTTGTTGCGAGACTAGTGCCCTTTGACGACGCTTACGTCTCCCTGGGATTGGATTGAGGGTGAGGGTATAACTTTAGGGGTCACACGCTTGAAACAGTATTACCTGTTTATAATAATGTAAATAGAGAATGGATGCCATAGGCAGTTACATGTATTTCATCCAATTAATTATCGGTCCACTGCTGGACATAGGCCTCTTTCAATTAAATCTTACTCCAAATCATTAATGCTCTCAGTAGTATTTTGACGCATCGCCAATCGACCTGACATCGCTATAAAGATTCCAGAACAGCCCAGGTTTCGGCAGAGTCAAAAGCTTTTTCATAATCCACAAAAGCATGATGCAGCGGCTGATTGTTCTCATGTGCCCTATGGTGAAATTGTGGTTCATGGTGCTAAATGCTTTGCGAAACCCAGAGTGTTCCGGAGGCTGGAATTCGTTAAGCTTTGTGGCGAAACTCTCTCTCTCATAGTATATACTATAGTGGTGTAGTAATATACGAAACGTAATTCTCTCTCTCTCTCTCTCCCTCTCTCTTCCTATATGCATCAACTTATATCTGCCTCTCAACTTACGTTGGCCTCATTTCCGTAACGCTATCGTAATGGATCCACCAGCTTACACCCTAAGTCAAGCGTGTGTACTTGTACTTTAGTAATAGTGAGAAATTAGATGGCGGACGAGTGAAATCGTCCACTTTCTTATCATCATCTATGTTTCATGTTGAAAAAAAAGTATAGGAATGTATAATTACGGCCAAGTATGTTCTCACTAAAACGCTTGTCATATTATTTTGCAATTCAGCCATGATATATTATTAAAATTTCCGGTTGCACAATTTCTATCATGTATTCAAGAAATTTTGCCGCGACACCCCCTACAAACTTTTTATCGAACAAAGTTCACGAAGCGATAACCCCCTGGCGTGCGTTTATATGCTCATAATATTATTTTATGTCAACAGCCTGCTATTTTATGTAGCTACTTAATATTGAAAATATCATTTTCCGAGTGGCGTAATAGAATGAAACATGCAGTAGTTTTTTGGTTAAGTGAATGCACCGCCAGCAAGCCCTTGTGAAAACCGTATCTGTCTTATGTAATTAGTTTAGTTTCATTGGAATTTAGTTAGTTACGCAAACGTATGGACTGTGGAACATACAGTTCATTATAAAACTTATACACTTCTTCCCGAAGTAATATTATTCGATATAGGGACGAGTGTGCTAACGTAATGTTATTGCAATAATGTTACTTTAATTAGATTAGGATATTATAGGTACCAGTAACAGGAACAGTCTAAAAGCAAACAATAATAATGAATTAGATATTTTGAAATGACAAAGATACTTTTGGAAGGAAATTGGTGAAAGTCCATAAAACCATTACAAGTGGGAAAATATTGGCTAATGTTGTGTATTTGGTTTGGGGTTCTTTGACACCTTTATACCTTTTTATTTTTACGTCAATGTCAGTATTCTAAAAAATCACGGTGAATGTGTCAAAAAATCAAAACATTGGTCGAATTATTTACTTTTGCATTGATAATATGCTTTTGGAAAATACATTTCGAATAAATAAGTGATGTCGCAGTCAGCGGGGGCGTACGCAAATGGGTGGGCGATTGACACTACGCCTATTGACCTGCAGAGCTCTGATAACGACGTAAGTGGCCCCCTGCGGACTTGTTTGTCTCGATAAGAACGTCCTAAATGACCTTATAGTGCGTTGTTTTATTTAAACAGGCAGTGTTATTCCCATTTTAACATTACCCTTTTGAAATATAAATGGCATCATGCATGTTTGTATCTACCAAGGACAAGTACCTACATAAGAACCGTAAAGAAGTGAAGTTTTAGTATAGTTCACACACAGCTAATGGAAACAACTCTACAGTGTCAGGTAAATTAAAGTTATACTTTATATCATGCCTTGTATTATAATGTGCCTGTAAGTATACAAGGCTGTAAGCATGGACAAGTTGAGTAACCAAAACCAAGTAATTTTTAAATTTATTTCCATTATCCATCTACTGTTGGTAAACTCCAAGACAGCGGATCTCCTGTTATTCACATCCATTCTGGTTTGGCTATGAATCATTGTCCCCCCTGGTATATGATTTACATACACTTCAATACTTAATAGAGATTTACCACAAAGTCAAATAATGACTACAAACCTTATTAATATTACTATTATAATAATCATCATAATCATCAAGGGTTAATGAGGATATCAGTTTGTTTTGAACATTTCTTTGTATAATCTGCAAATCATTTTTTTGTTTACATTGCTATGGAAACCAATACCTTCTAATGTTCCATGTCAGATTAACTAACCCAAAGTCTGTCGCTACACAGTAATATATAAAAAAAACATACACAACAAACTTTTTTAATTGGATGAAATACATTTGACCCCGCAGTCCCACAGATAATAATGATTTGGGAGTCATTAGTCATATCACTTGAGTTGGCAAACTTTAATGTGTTAAGATTAAATTTAACAGTTGTTCTTGAACATTTGTAATCAAACTACAGTCCAAAAAGAATGAGCTAAAAAATTGCACAAACGAGCAATCGGAGTCTTTCAGTGATTACCGACGCACATAATTATGCCGATGTATTGCCCTCATTTTCACCCCTCCAATGGGCCACTGGCTACACACAAGCTGCACGAAACGCGACACCGTATGTGACACTTTACGGTGGTATCAAGTGAGCGAGTGGTACCTCCCCGGTCATAACAATTCCGTTTGCATAGGACACTACTGTCATGCACGATGCATGGCACTACCTCCTCCTATGCAGAATGGCACGACCGCTTTCTAAAAAGAGTAGTTGTTGTATAGCTAATGCGCCTGGGCTCTAGTAGGATGTATGTGAACTAAGTTTCGAGCATCAACTAGTCATAAATAATTATTGTTTAAGAAAAAAATACTATCTCTGAAACATACACAGAAATACTACTTAAATGATGTTTTGCTTTGATGTCAACTATCAATTTGATATAACATCTAAACACATCACCCCACTGAACGTCATTTAAGGGTGATGTTAGTAAATATAGTTTGAAATCATAATAATATCACGCGTCATAGATTTACGCATTTTAAACTTTCATGAAAAACTTAAATGTCAAGAGTTATCATGTTTCTACATACTTACAATGACATAGCTGGGCACTACGGTTTTACTCGCGTTAGTATTGCGAAGTGAATGACAGACTGTGACGTTATAAGCTCTCCAGGTCTTTTTTATAGCCTTTGTTACAATAAAACTAATTTTACGACTAGCCCGACGTTTCAGAAGCTTTACAGCAACCATGGTCACGGGTGGACTGTCCACCGGCGATGAGTAACATTCGCGTATACTTAAGACATCAATATTATGACCTTCGTCTAAATGGCTATCTATCACAGAAAAAAATTCTCAAAAATATGACTAGTAGTTCCTGAAATTAGCGCGTTATAACAAACATATCTGTAGGTTTATACTAGAACACCCACGACTAGCCAAGGTACTGAGACCCATGATGTTATAGTGGCAAGCCTATGGCCACTACGGGCACATTCCAGTCCCGGAAAATGTAATGCATGCTCAGAGTAATCTGAAAAATATTCAATAATAGTTGCCCGACCTGGGGTCGCAAACAGGACCCCATGTAGCTAACGGTCTTAACTGTTCTCCTAAATGTGTGATTGGCTCACTGCTTCATCCTCAGTTCCTTGAAAGAGTATGTCCAGTGTTGGAAGGACTAGGGCTGATAAATTTCATGAGATAACTGAAAAGATGAAAAAGAAAAAGGGAAATAGACAATGAGTTCACAAACCTGGCATTATCGTGGCTAGCATTTAGACTACCTGCCATGATGATACTATAAAACTTTTTTCTTAGGTGTACGCGAATGTTACACATTAGAATAAAACTATTTCAATGGATTTTATCATATATTATATTGAAATTAAAACACATTTCAATAGAGAGGATGGCTGGTTGCTTCCTACTGCGTGAGACCCAGTTACAAACATAATCAAATTAAGATCCAAACGTAACACCTCACAGCTGGATGATACAATAAACGCTTTCCGCGTTAATCGGAACAACTAATGAAATATATAAAATCTGCAGGTACTTTTAATAATTCATAACATCAGGACAAATCCTTAAGCTCATCGTAGAATACTTGATATACCGCGATAAATCCGTTAAAATAATTTAAATATAATATTATAAAATTCTAATGTCGAGAAATAACGTACCTTATGGTGGAATTTAAATATAACCTAAACCCAAAGTCTGTATGGTATATCTATCCCATTCTAACACACCCTCTGGCCGTGATTTGTCTATGATATCCAGTTCCAACAATGACCAGCAAATCCCATGTTTTACAGTAAACGGAAATTTCAACGACCTATAACAACCAGCACAAGCAAAAATCATGCTTCATCAGAAGTGGGCAAAAGAGTTTGACGATAGTGATGATTTAACAAAACCTTGGGCCAATATTCCTTTACATTTATTTCCTATCGTTGTTATTGATAATACCGAAGCAGACTCCCAGCTTCCCCCCCAGCCATGATCCTCTCCATGAGCCATCCACTGCCATTAGCGTCGAGGCCATTTCAACTAGCGCGCGCAACTGCCCTCGAGGTTAGAGTCTTCAAAATAATAGTTTTTGACATCATCATCCATGACATTAACATCCATATGCCGATGACTTGTTTGTTGCCGAACAAGTTATTACACTGAAACCTTTCTCGGGAATCTCTATCTGCGTCTAGAGAAATACTTTACATCGAGTCAAAACTTCATGAAAATCCGTTCGATCCGAAATTTGATCATATGCAGACAGACGATCTTATATATATATATAGTTTACTGAATGAAATTAGATGCTATTTACACTTGCCTTGCTCTGAATTGCGTAATTACATACGTAAGTTTTGTCTTAATACACTGTTCAAAACTTGAGCTTCTTTGTAATTTCAAGTATGAAGTCGCGGGACACGGCTATTTAATATTTTTGTATTGGCCTGTCAAAACGTTATAAAAATGATTAATGAAATTCATTATCAAAGCCTTGTTATAGGGACGTTATAGTTTATTGCTCATTACCCCCTAGTTAGACCTACTGTTGACTGTTATCGGGGTTTATCATGTCTAACCTATGACCTCCCTCAACGCGACTGTTGTCTAACCTCGATAAGAGCCCCTATATATTACCTCGCTCATCACCAACCGATGCTTATTTCTCAGTTATTCGTGACGAAAACTTGTGTTCACACGTTGCGTACATACCGCGCCAGTTTCACGCCGTTCTTATATCAAAATTCTACTGTGTTAACTCGTTCTTATTTCAAAATCTCTCCATTATTATTTTGAAATTTATTCTATTTTCCCTCATGGCTAAATTCGTGAATTACAGTGATTTTCTTTCCCCCTGTTAGTTTCTTGTTTCTAGTGTAGAGAGACATTACTTTACTGAGAGAGTTATTTCTTAAAATTAGTTTTGGTGGTCGCATACATGAGTCTATTCTACGAACTGTTCCAAAAGATGACCATAACTTTAATGTATCGTATCAACCCCATATACTACTCCGACTACTCGGATACGATCTAGGACTACGCCAAAAATTCCAACTGTCAAAATACAAATTCTGCCATTGGCTCTATCATTTCGAATATTACAAATTCGGAGTCTACCCAAAAGACGTCACCTGACAGAGAGAAGTTTGCTTGGCCTAAAGTGTCTCAAAGATGGATATCATCGCCAATGTGAGTATCATACTTATTAACGAAAGAGAGAGAAAGATCTAAAGAAAGGGAGGGAAGCATAGATAAGATGAATGTTTGTTGTCACAATTTTTATACTGTAAGGTTAGACTTAAACGAGTTCTCTATAAACAAAAACTTATAAGATAAAGGTACCTATTGAGTTTACTCCACAGATTATTAAAAAAATAAAGATACATATTTTTATAATTCACAGAAGTACGGAGATTTTGTCCCATTTTTATCAAGTTTAGAGCTGATCCTATGATCTATGGCATCGTCTCATTAACATTTCCTAAAGATTCACCACCAGACATTCTAATGTAAGTGGCAACAGTTAGGTGCGAACCAATCGTTCCAGATCTCTTTGGTAACAAAGCGAGAAAGGGGAGCGAGGTAGGGTCGTTTCAAGCGCGCGATTTGTACATAGGTCTGTACATAGGTCTTACCTCACGCGCCCCGCTTTCTTCGCTCAAACATACAGTACGAACTACTCCATGGCAGGAATATTTGCCGGCACATAGCCGGCAAATATTCCTGCATTATTTCGCATTCGGGGCTAAGTTCGGCTCTGAACTGTTCAGCAACATCCAATCTGATAATGCTTAATGTCGAAAGTTTGTCAATTTTTGCCTTGTCCAAATATACCTGTAGAACTATTGCTCTGTGACGAATTGAAAGTTTTAATTTTGGAACTCATTCTTTTCCTCTAAGTCGGTATTTTGTAGACAAACTGTTATAGACTTCGGAACATTTTGGTTTCAAAGTGTCATAACTCAAAATTTTGTTTATATTATTATTAGCCAATATCCTCTCTAAGACATTAAAATCATTGGGTGGTATTGTGATAAGTTTCCTGCTAGAAGATAGCGGTGAGCCAATATACCTAATCAATAGTCCACGCGCTCGCGACCAGGTCATGGGTTATCTGTTTACAGCATAAAGTATCATAAGCCTTGTTTCGCGATTTCAACACGCTATTGATTGGTAAAAAAAAATCATGCGTAAAAGTATTTATCAGATACCCTCGCATTCTTCGGAATTTTTATTGTAACCAGCTTTTGTTGGGGTTTTGTTCATGTTCTCGCGATTGTAAGTGGCCTATGGGTTAGCCCAGATTGCGATCTATACTTTTGCCAAATTTACTGTAATCCGTTCGGTAGTTATTGCGTGAAAAAATAAAAAAGTATATCGCATTTATTTTGCAGAACGCAAACGTATAATTTTTCAACGTAAGGACACACCCCATCATGCTTGAAATTATCATTTAGTTTATCCTAGACTATCGTCCGGTTGTAAATATGCACATAACTTCACATTCATGTTACCCCTAAAATGGTATCAGAACACTTATATAATTTCTCCTCTCACAGTATCATCCGGTGTTCAAAGCGTTCCTTGCCGGCTCATTCTCGGGGACATTCAGCACGATCCTCTTCCAGCCGCTGGACCTGGTGAAGACCCGGCTACAGAACCCGAGCCAACATGTTGTTGCGGCGACTATCGAGTGAGTTTAAGAGGGACTTAGAACTTAAATTAGACACATGCTTCCTGCAATACGTCAGGAAATTATTAAATCCATCCAGAGTGACGTTTCCGGATGAATCGGATGTGCGAATTCGCCTAAGAGAAATCGAAGCTTCTTTATATTCTCAGATGGTGTCGATGCTTGTAGATGACGGTAGTCACTTTCTATATAGTCTTGTAATTGGATTTTTTGTCTACACTTTATAAAAGTGACGTGGCGCTCCATCCTCTATGCCTACCGCATTAGGGAACTGGCGTTAAGAATTTTGTTGTTATTGTAGCTAATTCGGGAAGAAATTGTGCTCTAAAACAATATTCCTTAAAAATCTTTGGAACGATTTTCTTTTCGCATTCAAAGTCTAGAACTGTCGTGTTTCGTTTCCACAGCAGCCGAATCCAACCCGGCATGATAACAATATTCATGAATATCGTGCGCCAGGAGCACATCGTGGGCCTGTGGAAGGGGATGGTCCCCTCCATAGCCAGGTGCGTTCCCGGCGTGGGACTGTACTTCTCCTCTCTCCATTGGTTGAAGACCAAGCTGGGCAAGAATCAGCAGGACCTGGGTGCTCTGGAGGCGATTGCGCTGGGCGTAGCCGCTAGGAGCATGAGCGGTGTGGCGCTGATACCGATTACAGTTATCAAAACTAGGTGAGTGTTTTATTTATGGGAAGAGGTAATGCCACGTTGCATAACAATTATACGTATGTCTATGGGCGTCGGTAGTCTCCGAAAGGTTCTGACTGCTCGTTTGCCTTATGCTATACTATACATAAATAAAAATAGGGAGGCAAAAATTCAGACAGAATTTTTTAGTGACTGCTGCCGCCCATAAACATTCTCACGAGCATAGGTGATGAGGATCCGTGGCCCTTTTTAACGGGAACATCTCAATGTTCAACCAATCTCACGTACCGCACGAAGCGCGCCAGCATAGGTGTCGCTTCACGATGGAATGTGAGCGAGGTACCGTGTCCCCCTTCGTCAGCAACGCAGCAGCTTAGATTACTGTAGAGATAATATAAACGCAATTTTAGGGAGCTCTAATAATAATAAACTAATCATGATCACGGCTTCTTGCTGTAGCGCAAATCAACTCCGCCCGCAGAGGCGGGCGATCCACGTCCCCGCATCTTAAACGACGGCCCCCCTCGTCACACTAGGGTGGTGAGGGGGGCCGGCTCCCTCTTTTCGGCCCCAAAACTAATCACTATATAGTACGCCCACAAAACAATCCGGTAGATCTCTTCCCATCTGCGGGAAGAGAGGGTCTGTCCCCTGTCGTCTCCCTAAACCAGGACACAAAAGTCTTCGCTGGTCGCGTTGAACTGAAGAGGCGGGAGCAATAGCGCCGCCAACCAGTAGTTGGTCCCTCCGAGAAAAAAAGCAATAAGACTACTCTAATTAAACTCAACTGTCAAAAAACATGTAGGAAATGGGCGGGGTCGATACATCCGCCATGTTGGTCCGCTATATTGCGTCGTTGTTATTATAATTAGTTAAATGTTAATAGAAAGTGGTCAAATGGATACACGGGTCAATAGGTTAATCACTAATACACGAGTGTTCAGCCAGCGACGATAGCGTTTAACACCTTACGTTCGAATGATTTTTTGCGTTTTTATTATTAACATTCATAGAAAAAACCGGCCTAGTGCGAGTCGCCTCGCGCACAGGTTTCCCTACCATTGTCTATAAAAATCTCGATAAAAAAACCTCTGTTGTATCCATTTCACCACTCTGAGATACAGCCTGGTGACAGACGGATAGAGGCGTATTAGTACTAGGGTTCCGTATTTTTATATATGCCTAAAAACTGTACTCGAACTTCGTAGGGCGTATAAGAATATTTTGCCATGCATGGTGCATGACACTACATCCTTCTGTGTAACGAAGTTGGGCCGGCACGAGCGGGGTGGTACCTGTCGCTCACTTCATACCGGCGTAAAGTGATAGCGTCGCTGTCGCATTTCGTGCGGTTTGAGAGTAGCCGGTGGCCCATTGGGGTGTGATAGGAGGGCAACGCATCTGCGTAACAATCAGGTGAATATCCATGGACGTCCGTAGTCATGAAAAGGCTCCGAATAGTAAATTTTATCCTCAGTCGTAGGTACTTTAAGAGGCCTTCAACACGTAAATCTATTATTTAACTTCTCTCCTGTACTGTCTCCTTGACTTCACTAAGGCCACAAGTTGGTCCGGGCAGTACTTGAACCTGCTGTCAGTTGAACAATGACTCTCCTTGACTTTAGCACGTCCTCAATAATATAACAGTACAATAATGCCCCCATCGGATCAACTGTATCTTATAATAACAATAGATATTGAATGAAAACAGAAGATAGATAGATATATATGACGTCAATACGTCAGCTCCAAATATTACTGTTTCGTTTAATCGCTGTATCTTCGCCGGGCTTCGTTGCTACGCTTTTCTTTTGTAATCTCTACCTACGTATTAGGGAAATGGCTGAAAATATGTCCTAATGCATATATACATATCAGACTCCGAAAAGGACAAACGGACACTGATTATTATTATATCTTATATGTATATATAATTCTCGTGTCACAATATTCAGAATATGATAGTATTATTACCAAATTTTATATGCCTATGCAGTAGGTCTGAGAATCGGCTACTATCTACTTTTCACATCCCAAGTGATAGTTCACCCCCACCCAGCGAACAACGTTTGCCGGGTCAGCTAGCATGCATGTATGTTACAAATTTTACTTTTGTTTACAGGTACGAATCCGGCGTATATAAGTACAGCAGTCTATCAGGGGCCCTGAGGGACATATACCGGGCAGAGGGCCTCCGGGGGCTGTCGTGCGGGCTGGGCCCCACCCTAGCGAGAGATGCCCCCTTCTCCGGACTGTACCTCATGTTCTACACGCAGACCAAACAGGCGGTGCCGATAGGTAAGCATCCGAAATACAGTTATCATTATTATTGTGTAACCAAAAAAATATGAAAAGTTTCAATGTTCAGCAGTGGACGGGCGGACGCTGATGATGATGTCTGATTGATGTTCTGTTTTAATCATACATACTTGCTGTGCCCTGCGGTTTTACTCCGCCAAAACCATCCGCGAAAGTTAGTATTTCTATAGCTTATGTGTTGTTCTGATACACAACACCAACATGGAAGAGTTTCATCAAAATCCGTTGAGTAATTTTAGCGTGACCGGGTAACAAACATCCCTACGTACAAACATCAAAAGTTTCACGTTGATAGTATTGTTAAGATTATATTATATTTTTTATTATTAAATTAGTTGTAACATATTGTTTATAATAATTAACTAAGTGTGTTATCATAAATTCAATACTTTATAATTTTATAATACTGCAAAATTCTAAGAGATATTTTCCTCGATGTAACATGATGAAAATGATAAATTGAAAATAATTAAAATTAAAGCGGAGATGTGAAAATTCATTATGTTTTATTTAATGTCAAAGTCTTTATTCCATTAATGTTCTTTTTAATTTTCTACGTTCACCTTTCTGCCAACTAAAAATAAAATGTATTATAACTTTATAGAATGGCTCCAAACACCAGCCACTGCGAACATGATGCACTTTAGCTGCGGGACAGTCGCCGGCATCGCCGCCTCCCTTGCCACCAACCCCGCTGACGTGCTGAAGACGAAGATGCAACTCTACCCGGAGAGGTTCCCGAACGTTCTGACTGCAGCTATATACATACACCAGGTAAGAAGAAAAAGAAAGTACCTTCAAGCCTATTATCCCCGATGAGGCAACTCGTCAGTCCAGTAGATATACTTGCACTATTAGACAAGGTACTGAGGTCCTTGATGTCATAGGTGGCAAGCCTATAGCATATTACCTACCGGGATTATTTAGGCGACTATCGACGCCCATACACATCGTAACATTTGTTTGCTTTGCCCATCTTCCGTCTTAACAATCAGAATGTAGTCCTAGCCGAATTTCGGCTAAGTAACCTTAGCCGACATCCCTATACCCTATCCGTATTGAGACTAGCCAACGGTTGCGCCGTTAATATACCCCGACACAAGCGCACTGTTTATTCTCTCATTCTCCTGTTCTGATGGGACGGCAATTAGATACGTCGGGGGAGGAGTCAGGCGCAAAGCCTACTGTCAATTTATGGGTGGTATCGTGCGAGTGAGAAGTTCTCCATTGTGCCGGCCCGGTTCGGCTGCAATGAAACAACTACAAAATAGCCAGACTACAGTTTAGGAAGACGTAGCGTCATGCTGCCTGGGAGGAGGTAGGTACACGACCGGGGAGGTACCTCTCGCTGACATAATGGCGCCGTAAAGTGACATCTTCAGTGTCGCTTTTCGTGCGGTTGAGAGTAGCCGGTGGCCCACTGGGTGGGGGGGATAGGATGGCAACGCATCGGTATAGTGATTGTGTGGATGTCCATGGGCGGCGGTAGTCGTAAGAAGGCCTCGATTGCTCGTTTCCCCCTATTCTATAAAAAAAAGAAAAAAAAGACTCACTTGAGCTAATAAATATGTTATTTTTTCAGACGTACGGGATTCAGGGATATTTCAAGGGCGCAGTGCCGAGGATGCTGCGACGAACGCTCATGGCGTCTATGGCTTGGACGGTCTTTGAGGAGATTACTCGATCTATTGGCTTGAAATAATCAACAAATCTTATTCATACTTTTTTGTAATGTAATTTTAACATGTTTTAAAATTCATTTCCATATAATTGAATTATGGAATCTTTGGAAGTAATTTTTTCCAACTTAAAGATGTGATCTGAAAAATGTTCCTATATCTCAAGACCATCGTCCGACGGTATAATACAAAAGTGTGTGTGTGTGTGTGTATTCACATAAAGTAGAAGGGAAATTTGAGAAGAATAATGACAGTGTGACGTGACGTATTTTCGTTTCTTTTAAATATTCGTTTCACTTTAACAAAAAAAAATTTGAACTATTCGTAGTTCAGATTAGAATGGAAACGAGTTTTTAGTTTTTTACTGTAATCATTTTATATATACATTTTATAATTTGGGGTCTTTTTTAATTGTTATTTCATTTTTTTGAAAATAGTATTAAATTGAAAACTATTTGTTTTTTATAGGGTTTTTTATTGTTTAATCTTTGATTTAGGATGTTGATGTAAAACATCTACGTATATACATCGGCGTTGTAGGAAATGCCGAAGTTAACCGATGTAAGCCGAGCGTTTCCGATGACGTATGAATATTGTGATGTAGTGTAGGCTGATAGATGATTGTTTGTTAAACTTGCTTCAGTAGAAGGGTACAGATGTATATTTTTGTTTACAATAAACCGATTTTAATCATGTCTGATGTTTTATTATATAATGTTATTGAGTAGATATGGGAGCCGTTCAAGTATTACGTAAGCACTGTGGGGGAGGGAGGGGTCTTTGCTTTGCTTAATTTGGATGGCATGGGGCAGGGGAGTAGAGACGATGAATACGTCATCGGCAGTTATTTAGTTTTTTACACAAATGGCGACAAGCCTGACATTGCCTTTGCTTGAAAATCAATCGCATTTTCGGGGATTCCCGCAGATAATGTAAATATAATCTCTATCCTAAATGTATTTTCTTACTTTTCAAAATGTAATTAAAAACGTTATAATTATAATTAAAAAAAGCAATATATTAATTGACGAATGTTTACGTAAGCATGGGGGGAGGGGTAAGAGTTTTGCTTACTTTTGCTGACAAGTGGGATGGGAGGGGGGTAAACAATTGTAATGAATCTGTTTACTTAATACTTGAACGGCCCCTATGCGTGTAAGATTCTTCTTTTAGTTTTGATACAAATTGAGGTCATTAGATAAGTAAATGATATCTGAAGTGTTTTATGCTACACGACCCAATGTCGGCGCTGTATGTGCCGCTCTCAAGACAATGACTTTGAAGTATCTATTTTATGTAGGTACTGCTAGCAATGCCCCGCAGTTTCTCGCGAGTAACTCCGGTCCTACTGGCTGGATACCGTGGATAGCCTTCCTCAGGAATGCAGATGTCGTACACAAAAATATTCGCATCAATCCGACTTGTAGTTCCGGAGATCAACGCATTCAAACAAACTTACAACTCAGTAAGAGGGAATGGAGTGAGATTATCGTCCTGAAGCCTCAGCTCACATGTTGAGTGAGAACACCAGTCTCTGCTTCGTCAGTACAAACTCATTACAATATAATATCTGTTGACTTATCACACCACGTTAGCGTGTCCCTCTTTTATGTTGACGCGTGGTAACGCATTTACGCGCCTTCCTTGGCCCTGGGTGTGGTATAGAGGTGTGTAAATATAACCACCAAAACCACCGCGATTTCCACCAGTGCCGCCTTTGTTGAGGTGCCCCGGAACAACAAATCATCAGGGCATTCGTCGTCGAGTCAGTCTCCTACCGTGGGGCCGACGCCTCCTCCACAGACCGGTTGAACCGCACCCCAGGACAAACCCTCCAACTATGGGCAATTGAGGTTCGCGTCCTTGGCCCTTGCCCCGTGCGCAAAAGAGCAACAGGTGCTCTTTTGCCCCTCCTCTTTTAAGACGACAACAAAGATAGCCTCCTCCTCCTGCTCTCTAACTCCCCCCTCCTTATTACCTCTGGCCCAGCGACGGGTAACGGGCCATTACGATTATCTCGAGAGATACCCTCTTAACGCCCGCCAAAATCGTAGCATTCTTTATATTCAAAATACCTATTATATAAAATATTTATTGTCGCAACTTAAACCCATACGTTATATTATATAACTGAGACAAAATGTACACTTGCGGGACACCAAGCAAGACGGCAGGTTCTTATAGTATAATAAATAAGTACAAACGATGAATAGCTATATTTCACGACTACAGACGTACATAGACATTCGCATTATTGTATGCAGATGCGTTGCTCTCCTTTCCTGTTCACCTCCAATGGGCCACCGGCTACTCACAAACCGCACGAAACGCCACAGCACAGCTGTCAATATGGCGGTGTCATATGAACGAGAGGTACCTCCCCGGTAGTGCTGGTCCAGTTCGGTTGCAATGCAATGTGGCACTATTTCTATAAAAAAAACCATGAAGGTTAGTTCATGGTTTCTTTATAGATGTTGTGTTACCAAAGTAATACACTTTTTATTAGGTCTTGTTTTTCATTAGTGCTAAAATGATTTCGATGCAATTTGAAATATGGCTAAAAATCGTTAGAGATTTTCGCATTTGTTATACATTATGTAGACACGAGTTGGCCCGAGATCACGCTTGATGAAACCGGGCGAACAGGTAGAGCAAAGTAATTAGTCGATAGTGTCTTTTATTAAGCAATTATTTGTCGTATTAAAATCCTTAGCGTGACTATGAAGTATCTTAAAAAAGTGTTCGAGGGCGTCAATTTGTTTAGGTTGGTCTCAATTCCTCAGCTCACACAAAGAAAAATGTAAATTATATGATTTTAGACATTTTCCGGAAGTGACATCTATCGGTTTGATAATGAACTAGAACAACAATAATATTAAGTGTATGTACTACAAGATGGCGTTAAAGTTCATTACAAACCAACTCATTGTAATAAAAATAATGTTGAAATTGAAATCGTTGACACTCAATCCACTCCACAATATTTCTAGCTTTGACGTGGCGATGGGGCGCTTTGCTCCCAATTGAACTGGGAGCTGCCCTTTGTAGTTCTGAGAAGAGGGCATTAAAGAGTAGGTGGGAGACGAGGGTGGGAATATCAGCCCTTTTCACTGTCCCAAAGATTGAAATGGTGTCGATTCCTTAGGGCAGGGCTTCCCAAATTTACTTCGCCGCGGCACGAATTACCGGTAATTGGGAATATAAGAAAATACGATGAAGTTGCTGCACATTTACCTATAGAGGGAAGAATGTTTTAAGAAATTTTCCATTATTTCCTTGCAATTCAATAACATTTTTACTTTTATTTATCAATTTTTTTATTTATTTTTGTTGTTACCGTCATCAGCACATTATAATGTTTACAGTATTATTATAATGGATTTGTGGTCACAATTTTTCTGTGGATCTACCACAATAAAACGCCACTAGTGTGTAACAAAAACATTTACTGTACATATTTACACCTCAAATGAACTCCAGCCCCTCGTACTTGAGGCTCTCCACAAACGTCTCCTCCATCAGCTGGCGTCCGTCGGTGGTGAACGCCATGATGTAGGTGGCTGTCTTGCCTTCAAACTCCGTCGTCTTTAGAGCGACTATTGCTTCGTCGCTCGTTCCGGGAATGAATTTGAATGATGAGAAACCATGCTTTGGATCAA
Organism: Eumaeus atala; assembly: GCA_017140195.1. Taxonomy (NCBI): domain Eukaryota; kingdom Metazoa; phylum Arthropoda; class Insecta; order Lepidoptera; family Lycaenidae; genus Eumaeus; species Eumaeus atala. Next base: position 120,607 of record JAFELO010000112.1, read on the forward strand.
AGGTTGACGAAACCTAGAATAGAAATTAGAACAGCGATTCGGTATGTAGGTTGATAACTAAAGAGTGGGAGAAAAAAAAGTGCCTATGTTCATTGTTCATTAAATTGACTTTAGACTTTTGCAAAAAAAATCACATAGTCAGAGGTGGATGCTGCAGCCAAATTGGACCAGAATGAGCGGAAGATACCTATGACTGATTTGACACCACCGCTAAATTACATCTGCACTGTCGTGCTCTCTGTGATTAGAGAGTTCCCGGTGGCCCATTGAAGGGGGAAATTAAAGAAGGCAGCACTTTTGCATAAAATTATGTGGATGAATATTGGAGTTGGTGGCGAGTAAGCTCCGACAGTTAGTTTGTCACCTAACACATTAAAAAAACACTTTAAAATAAACCTGCCTTACCACCGGTCTCCTTTAGTTACAGGAAGGCTATGAAAGAAAGAGAGCAACAAAATGCTGGTCACACCACTCTTTCATGCCCAGTAATATACGAAATGTATATATGTCTTCCCTTTCTATCTTCACAAAATAATATATTCCTCTAGTTTTTCGTCCAATTCTCTTTCCTACCTATCACTGTCTTCTATCTCCGTTACGCTCTTATCAGGTTACTCCCCAAGTCAAGCGTGCGTAAATAAGTTTTACACCATTTATTACTATAAATGTTCACCTTTAAAGACTGCACATGATTGAACCCGTTATCAGCTGATATCATATAGTTGCAGCCCATGACTTCGTCCCTCGTCTCATTGTACGGCTCCCGGCTACAGCGGCGCGGTAGGAAGTGCCACCGCTGGCGCAGCTGTGACCAGGCACCTGACTCGTGTATCATGTAGCCGGGCCACTCGATGCTGATGGACCGACGCACCGCCTTGTACTGGTTCACCCAGTTCAGGTGCTGCACCTGGAAAATTACGCAGGACATTTTTACCGAAACCCGGCGGTTTTTGTCTTTTTACAGATGTATCGTGATATAGAGATCTACTTTCCCGGTCGTGCCGACTAAATTCAGCTGCAATGTAACATTACGAAATTACAATAAACCCTCTCTTAGGTTAGGTTATGTTATTTTTGCCCACTTTAATGGGCAAAAATTCACAACTAGAACATGGATAATATAACAGTTGTGTTATGTATTATTTTTTTAACATATTGAAATTCATTATAATTAGGTTCATAATAAAATAATTAGGTTAATTTTTTTATAGTGTAGTAGGACAAACGAGAAATCGGAGCGTTTCAACGACTACCGACGCCCATGAACGTAAGCATAACTATGCCGATGAGTTGCCCGCCTTTTCACCTCCCCCTATATACGCCATTAAAACTAAAACATATAGGTACACTTAGTTAACAAACTAAACCAATTAGAGAATATGTAAAGGTTTATCTTAGAGTTCAATCGTGAATATAAATTGTCATGTATTGATAATGATCGTTACAGAATTGTAAAATTAAACAACAGTCTCATTGAGATAAGATAAGTGTGGAATCGTATGATAGTATCAAAAAAAACATAGGCAGTAATAAATGTATAATTTAAAAGGGAATTTCCAAATATGACTTCAACATGGTGGCTTTGAACCATTGTAAAAAACCGTGCTAGCAGTAATTAGAGATGGTGCAAGGTGTGGTTTTGTACCTATTATAGGAGAAAAACAACTTGATTTTGTTCAAAATAAGACAAACTTACGACAACCAGAAATATTACATGCACAACATTAAAATTTTTCTCAAGTTTCACTATAAGTTAGGTACAACCCTATATCAAGGTGACGCCCTTTCAATGTTGTAGATGCAAAAATGTATTACTGCATCTTGGCTAATGTTTTTTATCATGGGAATGTTAATTAGTTACAGTGGATTGAATTTACTGTCCCTTCTTGGTGGATATTCATGTCAACACAAATCATCGTCATTATCAGTCCTTATAGGTCCTCTGCTGGACATAGGCCTCTCAATGAGCGCCAAGACGAACGATCTCCTGCTACTCGCATCCATCCCCGACCAGCTACTGCACGGAGATCGTTTGCCCACCTGGTGAAGGTTGACCAACACTTCGTCTTACTAAACGCGGCCTCCAATCCAGAACCTTACTGGCCCATCTGCCATCTGTTCTTCTGAGTGTGTAAACCAGCCCATCGGTACTTCAGCGAGCCTATTCGTCGCGTGATATCGGATACTTTAGTTATCTGCCTTATGACTTAACAGCTTCTTTAAAAAACAACACTAACTTGATCATACCCCATAAACTTAAAGAACATGTGCACATATTGTCACATGACAATGGATATATTTTACAGTATGTAAAAATTGATTGTGATATACTTTACATACCTTTGCATGCACATAGACCTTCCTCTTCTATATATTATTTTTAGCAATATTACTTAACAAAGGTACACAATACTATATGAATTAATAGCCTATCATTCTCAATCACCAAGAAAAACAGAAGAAAAGGGACTAATATAAATTAGTGTAACCAATAATAATATTGTCCCTAAGGTCCTAAAAGTATTCAAAATCTATGAACAACAATATTAGGCCAAATTTCACTTGTGAGCAGTGTATCCTACATGTTGAAAATTTATTTCATTGTTTAAAATATGTGCGTCAGCTGTGGCCGCCATACAACTGGAGTTTACTGCTTAAAACACACATGATTCTGAAGCGAAAGGCCTCTAGCCATGATAATAATTTTGAAATCAGCTATTACAAACACTCTCATATTAGGATACATATTTCCCATTGGTGGGAGATAACACAATTTTTTTTTACTTATATTTCTGTCTGAGATTTAAGTCTTCAATAGTTCTAAGAGGTAGACTCCAGAAATTAATTGATTTGTACTCGCCTCTCCATGGATATTTATAGCTTTGACCCACATTGGATCAAATGTCTCGAAATCTCCGGCAGCTGTTGTCCATTCCTTGCCCATAGAGCCCACATACAGGATATCATCTTTGATAGTGGCCCACTCAGATTTGAATCCTTTCTCACTCAAACCATTTCCATCCGACAATATTACCCATGGCACAATTTTGTTATTTATAATCTCAAAAACCTGAAGTGGTAAAAGTTTATGAGTAGTAATCTTGAATGATTTTGTCAACGTCAATTGCTCTATACATGGATGATGATCATATCAAACTCTGTTCAGTAGATTTAGGGTTGATTTTTCAATGGTCAAAGTGCTGTTGGATAGGTATTTATTCATATGGTAGCCATTTTCAATTTTCCAATGATTAGATAGATGTTACTCATAGAATAGTCTCCATCCAAATAGTACAATTATCTGCTATTAGAACCGCCACTTAAGGGTTTTGAGGTGCTTCCAATATTTAAATATTGTCTAATGTTGTGTTTTATGAATATTCATTAGTAGGTATTGTTTTTTTTATGAAAATTGATGTTTCCGAAACTATCAATATTATAGCAATCCTAGAGGATAGACCGATACTTACTACCAAAGAGCCTCTGGCCGAAAAGAACGAGTAGTAAGAGAGAGAGGATAATTTTCATAACTGGGATGATACAGAATTTTGGAGAAGATTCCGGCTTACAAGAGAAATTGTGAACTTTTTATTTTCGTTGTTTCACAATAAAATCAAACACAATACAAAGAGGAAAGCAATTTCTTATAAAAAGTACAATATGTATGGTTGGGTTTTTATTATACTAAAGGATTTTCTGGTTACATAACATTTAGTTTATTCTCTAATTTCAGTTTTAATGTTTCTCAACTACGTACAGAACTTTCGCTCGTCGTAGAATTAAGTGTAGAAGCGATATGGTAGAAGCCCAGGCTTTTCTTTATCCTAATTTGTAACGGCGTCCGTCTTTTTATTTTCTAAAATGTTTCTGTATTTCTAGACTAGCTCTGTTAATAAACGGATTTCACTTTTGGACAAATTTGATTCTCGCTCACATTTTTTTGTATTTTCCGTTTTACGAACGATAATAAAGAAATAAACAAATATTTTTTCTGACATTTGACAATGCTAATGTCAAAATTACATCTTGTTTCAGTCCGGTTAGTCGAAAGTACTTTCGACTCTACTTTTGCACGAATGTGTGTAAGTGCGTCTCGCTTACACACATTCGTGCAAAGATAGAGACATCCATAGATAACTCTTGATTTGCAGATGATTGAAAAATTGAAAATATTTATTCTAGTGATAAACACCTATATTATTACACGATAGATAGTTCCTATTTATCTAAGGAATGAAAAATCGGCCCTTAGAGAAAATATATAAATTAAGTATGCATGAGTTTAATATAATCATAATTGCCATATCTCCATGCAGTAGCCGGTCCAGGATGGATGCGAGTAGCAGGAGATCAGTCGTCTTGGCGTTCATTGAGAGAGGCCTATGTCCAGCAGTGAACCGATTTGGCTGATAATAATGACGATGATGAAGTATGCATGAATGACAAGTATGGTAAGAATGTTTTAGAGTGAAATATGGCCCTTTTGTCCGGTGGAGTGTTGGAAAGTGACAAATATTTTGTGGTCTATGTGACATTATGTTTAATTTGAAAATATGAGGCAGGAAAAACTGCCCTAGGGAGGCCTACTCTATCATTAATCTGACATCTTTGAAAGGAGTTAAAAAATGTTATACTTGAAAGGGCCTTGAGCAAAGTCCCTTTTTGCTCACTACAAGCTTTGCTGTTCAAAATGTTAAAGCCTGAATGGTTCTTGAGAAAAGGAATGGAAATTGAAAAGGATGAATAAAATAATTTGTAATTGTATCATGAGTTTGAATTTGTCTCACAAATCTTGTTCACACATTAATCTATACATAATGTATTAAAAATTTCTACATACATACTAAAAATTTGCTAGTTCCTTAACATACTAGATGTACGTAATAGTAATAATTAGTAATAAAACTATTGTCCATTGTCATGCATATGAATTTTGAGTGAGTGAAAGGAGGCAAATCAGTTATAGTAAACCCTTCCACTAACATCTAGGTTAGCAAACATTACCTTCTTTTTATAGTATAGGGGGGGGCAGGCAAGAAATCAGAGCCTTTTGGAGATGTTGGTAGTCTTCAAAAGGCTATGATTAAGGCCTATATACATTACTATTTCCTAGCACATGCATTGCCCTCCTTTCCTGCTAAGGGCCATCGGCTACTCACAAGCTTCACAAAATGTGTCATGTTTTTCAATTTTGTTGGGCATGCAGGTCTTCATCAATTTTTTTTCCCTAAATATATCTACACAGAATTACACACTATGAGTAAACAACATTGGGGAAAATACTTACCATACCAGATCTATCATCAAATGTAAGTAATCTTCCATCATATACTATCAGCTCTGATAGCTCCATTCCTCTGCCCTTGTGGGAATATGTAGATGACAGTAGGACTGTGGGTTCCTTGTCCCAAGACACAGTCACATACTTCTGTTTATGATTATAGCTTAGGAAACCTTTTTTAAAGTAACTATTGAATGTATTGGGTTTTGTTTTACTTTTAGAGTTCGTGTCCAAATCTGCGACGATACCTATTTTATAAGTTATCACATCCCCGGACTGGAATGCCGCTGTAGGTGGATATGTACTATTATATAGTCTAATACTCTGACTCCATGTGTGCAATGAGCTCGATGGCGTTTTAATAGACCAGTTGTAATAAAATAATACGAGTAGGAATACCCCAATAACAACTATTGAAAAGACGAACTGAGGTTGTATTCGCACTGTATTCCCAACTCTGTATGTAGCAGGGGTCCTCAAAGCTTTACGCCAATCACGCAAATTATTCCTCATATCTTGATTTTCTAATTCACATAAGTCGTACATAACTCACGACGAATTATTATAATTCATAAAAAATTCACAAGCTCAATAATTGATTGTTATTTACAAAATTGTCCTATAGCAAAATATTCATAATTTTAACCTAATACATCGTTACTATAGTGAACTTCATTTAAGTGATTAAAATATTAAAAATTAGCTGATCCATATTGTAAAATATGGATTATAAATTTACTATCGTATTAATGACATCACTAAAATATTGACATTAATATTTATAACATTGCCCATGCCAAATGGCCTACTCGAGTGATTGGCCATGAAATAGTAAAGTGAAATAATCGATTCCATTGATACGATGAGATCATTTAGTGTCGGTTTTAACAATAGGCAAATAGACCGAAAAGGCGCTAGTGTCTCTATTTGAGATAATAGCAGTCGCACGCTCTACATTTGTAGAATATTTTTGACATAAGGTTTACAAAGGAAATCCTTTATAAGTGAAAAATATTTTATGTACTATATATATATATATATATATATATATATACAACTGAACCCTCGGGCACTTTTTAGCTTGGTGGATGATCTGAAAAACATTAATTATCGATGTCTTAAGTTTTTTATGTAGCTCAACGATTCAGAAGCTTTACAGCAACCATGGTCACGGGTGGACTCATTAATTATCATTTATTATCATTTAAGCACAAAAACAAAATCATACCGGGTATTTTAAGCAATACCGGTTGTATTGAAAAGTCCTCAAGAAAAGAGCATACCTACCTTAACTTACTTAAAGGCCGGCAACGCGTCTGTAAAACGCCTAGTCTTGCAAAAGTGTACGCTCCTTTGCCTCGTGACTGATAAAAAATGTTACGTTTGCTAAGGTAGGAAATTCACTTCGTAGTTTTTTTTTTTTCACTTTATTGTTCTTGAATAATTAGTAGTTAAGAAAATATAAATTGATCAGTAACTAATCGATGTTTTATTTATGGGCAACCCTAACTCACAAAGAAGATCTGTCGTCTGTGATCTGACAGCATGACAGATGTCAGGACACTTGCCTGTTGTTAAAAGTCGTTTAGTAAGTAATAATTATTATTGATTATTCAGTTCTAAAATTAAATAAAATCGTTGAATATAATAAAATGAAGTACTAAAAGATGTATGAATTAGGTACTTTTTCTTTCTTAAATGATATAATTATAACATATCACAAATGCCTTATAAGCTGATTGTTACCGTTTCTAATTTAGCTCAAGAATTAAATGTAATTTAAAATATAAGACAACTTTAAAAAAATAATTTTAATTTTCATATATTTCACTATATTAATCCGATTCCACATGAAACTCAACTTAAACAATATCTTATGCAAAATTAAAGTAAAAAAAAATGTAGCTGAATGAAATGTTCTGATAACTTGTATTTACCTACTTTTTACAGTTTTATGTAACTGTAATAGAACCATTAAATTCAGATGACAGGACTTTAGTACAAAGACCCGTGCTCGTAGCAAATGTTTAGCTATAAAACCATAGAGATTTAACATAGAGTACGGTAGCCATAAGCAGGACGACTTATACGATTGCGAGTGTCCTTGTTAGTTAATAGAAAGGGAAAGTGAGAAATACTCTTTGTCTTGCTTGCACATTGTGCAAAGAAATATTCGATTCGAAAAGTCACGTTTTTTTATGTAAATACTTTGAACTTCATGATTTTTAAATCTGACATAAGGCCTCTTATAAAAGAAATATAGATAATCTATTTTGCTTTCTCTTTTTTTTTGTAATTTTTTTTGGGGTGGGTTATATATGGGTTATATGTACATGTTTATAAATTTAAAGTGTTTTTCGTCGTTTATCCAATAATCATTCGCCAGTAACTATCTTCAGTATATTAATAAAAATGTTGTACTACGGAGAGTATATTTTCTTTATAACAATTGTATTAACACTTATGTAGGTAGATACACCAATATATAATAAGTACGTAATAGTAGATAAATATTTTGAATATATACTATACTGAATTGATAATGAATTTAAAATGAATCGATTTCTGAGTACTTATTTTTAAAAATTCATAAAGCAGTAGGTAGGTACCTGCTTAGTACTTTTTAATTAAAAAAATTGTTTACATCAAACCGTCATTTTAGATCAATTTATAAATTTGTATATTCTAAATTAATACATTTGCGTTGTAACTAGTAAAAATTAAGAAATAAAGTAGGTATTCAAGTTTAATTTACATATATTCAAAAGATATTGTAATGTATGGTATATTTACGAATGTGTTGTGGTATATAGAATTTGTGTTTATGGCAATATTAATGACAACATTTTTCGTTTCAATGTTATATATAGCAAAATCAAATTACGTTGCATACAATATTCAATTCGATTTACGACGAAAGTAAGTATATTAATGTAGTTCCTACTTTTATATTATTAGGGTCGCGTTTCGTATATTTTGTTAGCCAAGGTAAGAGACAAGTGTGGTGCCTGATTATCTGGTAAGAAACAACATTTGTAAAACCAGAGGGTAATCATAGAGATAATATAGATAGAGAAGAGTTGTAATAGGCAGATTAGCGGCGAATACACTTCTTGGGGAATAGAGAAACAAGACGACAAAGCAGTTATCTCTGTGCACCTAATCTCGCATGTGCATTGTGTAGAAAGAAATGAATGTACCATTGCCGAGAGGCCGAGAGTACTACATTTGCTGCCTCTTTCGTCTTAGACGGCCGAGTTTTATTCAGGCTTCTTCATTATATGGAATTGGGGGCAAACATCATTGGGGGGAAATCAGAGCCTTTTTACGACTACCGATGTATATGAATATCCGCATAACTCCTCTCTCTAACTAATAATCTCGTAAAACGGATCTCTGTTACTAAGACTGCGCTATTAGTTTGCTCGGCCTTCTGTCACCAGGCTGTATCTTATGAGGTTGATAGTTAGAGTGTTGAAATTTTTGACTTTCTGTTGCTATAACAACAAATACTAAAAGAAAGAATATAATAATTATTTAATCGGGCATTACCCATACAAGAAGCGTGTTTTTTTGCTCGATAATTTATAACCAATGTCACGGAACCCTTCGTATGCGAGATCGAATCGCACTTGACCAATTTTTTATTCTCTTCCATTTGAAATTTTGTTGCTTAATAAATTTTGCTGCCCAAGCCGGCTCATGGGCCTGCTATTGGGTAATCTGCTACTGAGTAGATATAGGTAACTGAATATATTTTATAATTATGTATCTATAGGTATATGGAAGACGGCACGTGGCTGATACAGGGGTAGGCAGATGAAAAAAGACATTGCAACCGTTTTTATACTGTAAGTGTAATAAAGTAGAGCCCTTTATAAAGAGTGTAAGCAAGTTATAAAACACGTTACCTTTAAGACCATAGATCACACACGTCATGTTTAACGCTTTTTATAATTTTACAACCACTAGAGTTGGTTTTTATAGATTTATTAGCTAGTTTCTACAATAATTCTCTAAGCTGTTTACACAATGAAAAAGTAAAGTACCATGTTTAAAATTAGAATATTAATTAATAATCGCTACGTGACATGTGTTATCATTAAGTTAATTGCAGTGACAGGGCATATAAATTATACCATAATTACCATGCGAAGAATTTATACTGTTACCATTTATAGCATTAAAGTTGTAAAAGGTAGCTGTGGATCGTTGGATTGCTGCTATTTTAAACTCAATTTATAATTAATCGATTCAACAATTAAGTAAGTCTTTAAGATACCAATATTGAGACTATTGACATACCGAATCTCGGTACGTCTGTAGAACCGACTTACACTTATTTCAACAGGGGGCAGTGTTACCCAAGTTTTATTCAGCTCGCTCGAACTTACAACTTTAGTATTTAGATTATTTAGTCCCATTTGTCCAAAGGAGTCAATAGTACCGATTTTCTGCCCCTCTATGCAAAATTTTAGGAAGAGGTAGTGCCATGCTGCGTAGGAGGAGGTGGTACCATGCATGATGCACGACATACTACATGTTCCTATGCAATGGTATTGGGACGGCATGACCGGAGGTACCTCGCGCTCACATAATACCGCCGTAAAGTTACATCTTCAGTGTCGCGTTTCGTGCGGTTAGCTATTAGCCGGATGCATAGTAATTATGTGGATGTTCATGGGCGTCGGTAGTCGTAAAAAGACCCCGATTGCTCGTTTGCCCCCCTATTCTATATAAAAAAATGCATAATTGGCAATGAAGTATGACTTGTGCATTTAAATAAACACATACGTCTTTTATTAAATGCTGTGCTTATAATACTTTCTAATCTGTTACAGAAACCCTAAAGAGCAACGCGAAAGGAAATTGAATAAACAGAACGCTACAGTTCGCGTGAAACAACCGCAGAGACCCGTCTGCTATGACGTGGAATGCATATGGTTCTGTAGGGTGATCGCGAGCATCATCACAATAGCGGTGTGCTACTGGGGGGCGTATACTTTCATATCCGATACCAAACTTAAATTTGGACTCTTTGTACCATAGACAAATAAAAAAAATGAAATGAAAGCACCACCAAGAAATGAAAGATACACCATGTACTGAAATTAATTAAATCTATGTATAAGCGAAATACCACTCAACTTATTAATCACGAAACGTTAAAAGCTATAACACCTATGAATTTGAAATTTGGCACATAGATTTTCTTAAGGTGCAGACATTCCCTAATAACAAATTTCACGATACTCCACCGCTAAGGGCTTTATTGGGTGGGGTACGCGGGTGTAATCGGTGGCTACCATGGGCCCTTCATTATAATACACACTGGTTGTTTTTGGCATTGGGAGTAAAAACTATTGGTGACTACCAACGCCCATCGACATCCGCATAATGGTTATGCAGACGTTTTGTCCGTCCCTTTCCGCCAACGGGCTTCCGGAAACTCACAAGTCACGAAACGAAACGCGTGAAGGAGAGGTACCTCCCCGGCTGTGCTGGTCCAATTTTTCAATGTAATATGACACAACGTTCACTTATAGGTGTTGCATGTAAAAGATAGTGCATTAGACCACACGAACCGACCGCACTGTCATTGAAGCAAAGTTTATTTAGTTCCAAACTTAAGAGGCCATGAGGGAAAGAGAAAGAAAATGTCCGCTCGCACCTCTTTCTTATCCCTTTAATAATATACGAAACTATGTTTCTATCTTCACTATCATATCTCCCTCTCAACTTGTGTTGGCATTGTTGTCGAAACGCTCTGATCAAGAGTTTGCCAGCTTACTATCCAAGTTAAATATAAGCAGTTTTACTTCAAAAAGAAACAAAAAATACCGTCAGTTTACGTTAAATGCGATGACCTTTAATTATAAAAAAAACGGCTCAAGTTAAATATTTAAGATAAGGATTCGGTCATGGTAATATCGATTAGAGCTGGTTTAAGTAATGTTATCTCAAATGGACGGTGGCCAATTTAATCGTGCTATATATCTGCGAGTCACGCAAGAAATGTTTATTTGCAAACAACATACAAAATTGAGGTAGTTTTGCTGCATTACATACAAGGCTAGGAGAGCCATGTCAGTATGTGGCTGAGTACTCAATGGCAAAATGGGGAGAAGGCGTCAGTGGTCAGGGAGGACCGTGATACAGCACTAAACATGAATTGAACGAGCTTTACAAAGAAGTTGGGAGAAAGGTGCACTCTCCTTTTAAATTTGCTTCAATTTTTTTAATGGGACCATCGAGCACTCGGGACAATTTCACGACTATCGCCACCCAATCTTAATATCTTCTTCTTCTTTTAATTTGATTGTTTACAAAATGTAAGGGCAACACTTTAACTGTCAAATCCCGCGCCCTAGTGATCATAATAGATTTTACCGCGCGAAAAACTGAACGACAATGACGAGGGAAACAATGTCTGACGAGTTTTTTATTTGTTTGGACGCGTTAATGTCTGGAACCACTCGTCAGATTTGGAAAAAATACTGTATGATAGTTACATTCATGATAAAGATATATACCCGAGCTATGGGACCGGAGGTACGCCGGTGAAACCGCGAGGTGCCGGTGAAACCGCGAGGTGTACGTTTCAGTTTCTAGCTTTTTTTATGTTATAGGTGGACAAACGACGAGTCGGATTGTTGTGATAACTATCGATGCATACGCATCCGCATAGTAGTTATGTAAATGCGTTATCCTCGTTTCCTCCTACCCTCCAATGGGCCAAATAATAATCCTTTCTTAATGCTCACCAACATTACCAAAGGAAACGCTGTACAAAAATTTGAAGTTTTTAGATACCTTAGTTTCAGCTGTGTGTTGATTCATTCTGTTACCTAATAATTCGTTTAAACAGATAAAATAAAAGGAATTTTAGTCTTCTAGTATTAGATACTAATTACATTCTGTAAAGTGGCCATATAGGGCTATCCGTAATCAGTATTTCTTTACGCGTATGTAATTACTTACGCATAATGAACACTTCCGCACTCTTGTAATTTCTCATTAATTACACATTCTATTTATTTTAGACATCCAAATAGGATGCACTTTCGATCGTGCAAAAAATTAATTTCGACTCTTTTTAAGTGTACGTTGAAAATGAAAGTGAGGATGCCTTGTAATTAAGTTGGCTCCCATACAATGGATAAATGATAAATTATGTGTCAATTACATGTGTTAAGGTCAATTTGCTCGCATACACAACCTATTAATTTTGTATTATAATATTGTATTAAAGTTTTACGAAGCGTCCAATTCCAAATTTCAGCAATAACCACGTCATAAATAAATACTCTCGAGTAAGTACACTTCTATGGTATTTATGACGTTACTGTTCAAAACGGGAATTGGACGCTTTTTGTAAAAAAATATTATCACCAATTTTGTTCGTGATAGAAAGTACTTAAGTTTTGTTATGGATGAGCAGGTGTCCGCAACATTGTTGGCGTACTTCTTAGATTTTGAAAAAATATCCCTGTAGGTTCTACATCGGATGTTCCGGTTTTCAAAACAAATCACGTCTTATGTTATATGTTGCTTGTCGTATATGTTGCCCAGGTTTATCAGCTATACAACAAATAAAGCTCCATTCAAATCCGTCCAGTTGTTCCGGAGATTAGTGTGTAGAAACAGATAAAGGTACAAACTTACAGACATTTTTTTATTTTTTCTACATTTCTGCTTATTTTTGAAAAAAAAAAACTAATGTACATTTTTTACTGTTAGATTTAAATTAATGTTTATTTTTTTATTGTGTAATGTTTGCTTTTTAGTGCATATGCTTTTACACACCTACATACATACATATAGTGCCCTAATGCGTGGACGATTTCTGACTTATGGAAACAGAACTTTCTTTAGCGGCGCCCGGCAGGAAAAATCATGAGTTGACACTTCGCGTCAGCAAACGTGCTTTGCATATACGCTACCACGTATCTTAAGTGACGTATAGCATTTCAAAAAAATGTTTAAAGCTTAAATTTTATTGGCAGCACCTATTGCCTATTGCTTTTTTTATAATAAAATTACAGAAAAATGTTGTAGATGTAAATAGAAAGTACTCATATGCGGTATTTTGTCGTTTAACAGACTTTAATGAGTACTAATTACAGTTTTAATAATAAAAAGCGAAGAATCAATCTGATATTAGTCTGAAGTATTATTATAATTAATTATTAACTTAGTAAGCCGTCATGGTTAGCGGTGCAAAACAAATTTTATTATGCGTTATGGAGACCTATGCTTGTATATCCATTTATGACTTTACGCTGTGAGTTACGGTGGTTTTTTTTATTACTCGCGCAATCTTCACCCTTTTTATTTCTTATTTAATGAGTTATGTTGTCTTTTGCGCTAGGTATATAAATACACAACATTCGTCTGATAAACGTGTGCATTTTTAACCTAGATTTACCTACGTACGGAAGTTTAGGGTTTACTCCATAAGCAACAAAATTTAGAGTCCCAGTATGAAAAAAATATAAAGCGGCAAATCGTGTGAAAGAGTAACGGTGAGCGTAACAGTTTGTCGCGCTCACATCAATCTCGTCTCTTGAGATCCTTTTCCTTTCGGCTTGTATAATTTCTATTTGCTAATTCGTCCTCCATACTATGAAAAAGTATCAGAATTATGCTTGTTCATACACAGTTTTATACAGTATAACAATCTCAGTATACGAATGGAAAGGCCCAATGGCACAGCGATAACTGATCTCACAGCCACCAAGACACCTCTTAAATCTGTTAACCTAGTTGGTAAAAACGAGTGCCGCTTCCGCCCCGTTTCATTTAGTATCCTTTGAGTAAATACGTTTGTGTGTTTGTACAAACAGACCAAAGACAATACATGTATCGAACCGCTGAGTAGACGTTTTCGGAGCAAACATGGGCGCATGACGCCCACACCAATGGTTCGTTTCATGGTTCCGTAGCATAGATTCTAATTAACTGATACACTAATGACTGTCACGTTTTATTTAGCACTTTCCTATAGTAAATGCATACGTCAGGTGCTAATGAAGAAATTAGGTCGCCGTGAGACAGTCTGAGGAGTGATCGATAAGCGATATGTTTATGATTTATGTATACGTCGTAGTCGTGTTGAACAAATCGCCGTTTTGCATTACGACTAGCTGTTTTCTAAAACAGGGCCTTTTTGTTTTGTACCGGGCCAACGATCAGCCGAATTATCATTGTTCTTAAATAAATAAAAAAAAAAACATAAATGTGGCCTTGTTTAGCCTCATTGAATATTTTGATTTTAGACAGTGATCGAAACCAATTAAATTAGGCCAAGTGCTTTGAGTGCAAATAAAAACCTAATAAATAATCGAACCTATCGGAACACAGTTTTTTATTTATCTGTATTCGACAATCGACGCCATTCTTGTTGAAAATTAAACAACGGTGCGAGAAAGAAGATGAGTGCTATTGAAATAAATAGTCCATTTTAATTGAATAACTTTTATTCAATAAAGTATAACGCCAAACACATTCCTGCGGAATTTCACTCAGCCGGCTAATCGTTGGCCCACCACAAAACTAACGGCCCTGGTTTTGAATGTCGTTAGCCGTTAAAAAATGCGGCGATATTGACAATCCGACTGCGAAATATATATAAATAACTAGCAGAGCGCCGCGGTTTCACCTGCGTAACATAGTAAAATTCCATGTTATAAACTTCACCCTCTCTCTCACCCCTAATCTCAATTTCTGTTACATCATGAAATTAACCTCTGCATTATATTCCTAGTTTAAAAAAAATAGAAATAGAGGCAGTCGGAGCCTTTTGATGACTACCGACGCCCATGGACATTAGCATGATTGTTACGCAGATGCATTGCCCTCCTATCACCCCCCACAATGGTTCACCGGCTACTCACAAACCACACGAAACGCGACAGCTTTACGCAGGTATCAAGTGACCGAGAGATACTTCTCCGGTCGTGCCGACCCAATTCCGTTGCATAGGCGGATGTAGGGTCATGCACTGTTTTGTTTTGCAATGTTGTCAGTTTCCCTCATTTTGCGGCCCTCCTTGACCCCATATGTCTAATGTGTCACCCTTAACCTCGATAATCACTCGAAACGCGATAGCGTAGCTTCACGCCGGTATTATGTAAACGAAGTTTCTTGATCGTGCCGTCTCGATTCGGTTGTAAGGCAGCTACGGAATCACCTTACAAACATCGTTGATAAATTCTTTTGTATTCAACTTTATACGGAATACTAAACATCAACTTTGTAATGCATGCATGATGATATAATCTACGCCAATTTATCTCCAACAATAAATCATATCAGGAGGGTGTACATTTTATACGGTTTTTATGCCTCTCCAAATACCTATACCATAGATAACAGATATATTAACTAGAGTGTGTCAGTTAAGACGCGTGAAGCCAGAATGCTTATAAATATTTTGTTAGTAAAAACTATGGCAATGATTTTAGCGCCATTTCAATCGCTCTGGTTTAAATTGGAGAATTATAGTGCTAGAAGAAGCAAAAATTTAGTCGAGGTAGCATAATACATACAGCAGGCTGTTGCAGCTTGTAGAGAGGATAGGTATGAAGGAAATGACAAGTCTATCGCAGCGTATCAATGAAAACTGTTATTAAAAATTGCTTGCAATCTCGGCGGTTTGGAATATTTTTTAATAAAAGACAATCAATATTGAGACGACCTATAATATGTTGTACCAAATACGTATGTTATGATTAGCAAACATAAAAACGAGTTACAGCATATGTGCACGTGTTGACATGATGTACTTAGCAAATATAAAAAAGTTCCACCAATTTCAAATCGAACAGCAAAAAGATCAATTTTTATTCCTTGCCCTGTAATCATTATAGTCTACAATCACAGTCTAGACTTTGTTGCTCTGTTACATAACAATGTACCATGTATGAAATGAGTCAATGATTCATATTTGGCGGGCGTTTATTAAGAAATAAGCAACTGCGCCACTAATTAACAAGCAGCCCGCGTATACCATGACATATGCGCTAATTCGTGCAAGAAAGTAGCAATTGCTTCTAAAGATTCTCGAGATGGCTGAAACTTAAAGAATCCAAATCAGAGAACATCAAGATCAGCGAAATCACCATGAGAAGGTTTGCTCAAGGATCCTCGTGGCGATAGGCCTCAGTAGCCTAAGCTCAGTATCTTGGACAAAGAGAATTGAACTTTAATTTTCAGTTCTTTGTAACACTCCTTCATGAAGGCTTGGCAGTTTTTTGCTGCTGGAGATACAACAAACCACGGTCATACACTATCCCGCATTGGCAGAATAACTCTACCAATACGGGATGGTGTATGGTTATTTTGTGGAATAATCCCTATGTAGAGATGACCCCTTGGGATATTAGAGACAAGTCATTGGACCCTCTTGCTCTACATATCCGGGCCAACTCCGCATAGGAGGCGTGCCTGTATAACCGTGAGGATGTTAAAGGGTGGCAGTACGATATGGCTCCGATTACTCGTTCACCCCATATAAAAAAAAAAATGAAGACATTAGGAATAATGGCCACGGGGTAGTCGTTTCCATTATTACGGTTAGGATTATAAAACATCCAATTAAGACACAATATTATTCATTAAGCTACATTACTGTAATAAGTACCTGGCAATCATCTAAACTTGAAGTCACTCATATTGGGATGCATCTATCCCATTTGCGAGCAAAGGGGACCCTTTAGAATTTAAAGCTGCCACCCTAAGAGCTCTCATAGAAATACGATGAAGCTGTGCTGGCTATCTCATCACTTCCCAACTTAGGTTCGGATCCAAAAAACAAATTTTAAGAATATTATTTTAATGTTTTATTAACTTACGGTTTCTCTAATAGGGTTTTTACGAGCCTTTTATAGGTACACTGCATAAAACGCGTAAAGTAACATACGTTCAAGTTCATTGCACAAATAGTCTGTATTAATTAGCATTCATAAAGAGAGATCTTTTTAAGAGAAAGATGAAGACCACAAATAAATAGCCATCATTATAATTGATGATGTTATAATTTAACCCCTACGTTTGGGACGTAGCGAAAGTGTACGCACCCCCGTACGTATAAGCGCGCGCATGTCAAGTTGCCGGCCACTCGCGAAACAGGCAAGCCGAGATGCGCCCGCGATTGTGCGCAGTATCACGCGAATTCGAGTGCTAGTGATTCGAATTTTGAAAAACTTTGTGAACCATAGATATTTTGATAACTATTTTTTACTGCAAATCCAAAGCAGTGCAAAAGGTAAGAAAAATATGATTTATATACTTAGAGATAAATTACTATTTTCTACAAGTAAATATATAGAATTAAATTAAATAAAGTTTAAATTAAACACAGACGTGACAAATAATTTGTTTAAAATACAAAATAAGTACCTAAATAGGTATATTATAAAAATATATTGTAAGTAGGTACATATAAGTAATGATTTTCATACAAATTGAATATTAAAAATTGAATTGATGACGGAATTGAGTATATTTTTGTAAGATTTCTGAGAAAATACAATGTAACATAAACAAGACAAATTTAAATAACCTTGTGTATTTTATATTAAGTGTAATTGAATATTTTAAATAGAGTCAGCATTAATTCTACATTTCACAAAACTTTAACTAGTTAAATCTTGTTTCGATTTTTTACAATTTAATTCGTGGTAAACTCATATCTACTTAATGTAGACTAATAAATATTTAATTTGGCAATAGGAGTTTATGAAACGTAAACGAGATAATTGTTAGAAATAAAATGTCATGTCTTTTTCTTTTGTATATTCATATTAATATAAATATTTATTATTATTACGTATTACATTAGGCAATATGGCTTTACAACCTTTTATGTTATAACCGAGCGTAAATACACCCAATGTTGTCTATTAATTTTTGTCTATGTCTAGAGCTGTCTAGGCGTCATATTGCATCCAATATCAGTTTTGATTGGCGTTTCTGAAACAGTCAAATAGACATCCTGTTCTGACTGTTTCAGAAACGCCATTTAAATCACTGGTAACAACACCAACAATGATATCATAAAAATATAGCAGGCATTCATCTGATAACACAAAAAATTTACCATAAGAATTTCTATGTTGTTCAGGAATTACGGAATAAAAAGTCCTGAATATGTTATATTCTGAGATTGATTGTTTCATAATCTACCTTTATGTTGCGGTACATATGGTAAAAGTAAATTAAAAATTTAAAAATTAGCAAAGTCCTTTTACAATACGTAAAAAACTCTACCGCAATTCCATTTTTATTGTAACAAAAAATAATAATTTAATAAATAAGTTACTTTTTAAATAGATGACTCCACATCAGAGCATTATATTCAAAGCTATAAGATTTTAATTGAAAACATAACGAAAGAATTTAAATAAATGTTTAAATATTATTTTAGAATTAACCTAATAAGTATGTTTATTAAAAGAATATACGTCGATTTTTACGAAAATTATGAGGTGAGAATTTTATCACTTTAAAAAAGTTAAAGGAATTATAAAGTATTATTTTTCAAATTTATTAATTTATATTATTCAATTAGAAAAATGTTTTCAAAAAACCATTAATAGTTAAATATAAAATAAAATTAAAAAAAGTGGGTATTACAAAAAAGCAACACAGGATTTTAAATGATTAAAATTAAATTCTCTTTGCTTTCATAATGGAAATATGATACAAAATCGATTATTCCACATTCGCGTTACCGTTTTGTTAAAATCGATTAAGAAATGGCGTAACGCACGTTTCCGTGAAAGTGTCAGGCGCTTATGGGTGCGAGTATAGAAAGTGATAATTCTGTCCTCCCCTATTATTTACCGTAATTTTATACAATTGTCATATTGCATGGGACAGTGATTAGGTTGATCGTTCATTCAGTGGTTTGACCACGCACCCACGACTTCGCATGCTTAGTTATTATGTGATCACCTTTTTGTAGTCTAGTAGCTTATTTTTCTCTACGACCGTATAGAGAGTAAGTATAATAATAATAATATCTGTCGACCTATTACACTATGTTTGCCTAGTCCTGTGGTAGGTACCGTAAGGAAGGAAGGAAGGAAGGAAAGGATTTCTATAATAGAATCACATGTAATATATATAACAAAAACCCATGACTTTGGCGGGATTCGAACCCGCGACCTCTGGCGCAACCCTATTCGAATACGCGGGCCAACCGCCATGTTACCAAGCTGAGCCAAACGGTCGTCAAACGTCATGATAACGTTATGGTATGATGATGGTTATCTAATTAATCTGTGATCGTATTGCACGATGGAGTGAACTCTCTCGCTTTGCAGGGTCCGCCTATTCGGAACATTATTTATTATGATTCGGAACGTTACTGTGACGTCGTATTTTTTCGTGCATGTGGATAGTGTTCTCGATTTAAAATTAAGACCTTATCACGTTAAAAGAATAAGATATTTGAATGCGGTTTTCCGTCCTTCTGACTGGTGGAAAGACTCGAAGTTCTCATAATACCTGACCGGTATCATTTGATACCGCCGTACCGCAAATCGCGGAACGTATTGGCATTAGTCCCTATTCTGAGAGTGCCATTCGGACTGTTCCTAGTCGAACGTGTTATTATCTGACCTTGACATGTATCTGGGTTGTAGTGTATATTTCGCATTCGCTCCCGGGGGTGTCTGCGTGTCCCTACACCGGATGTGCGTTGTCGTGTCTGAGAGCGTGTTTGCTTGCCAGCGAGCGTAGTGTTTGACAGTTGTGATGCGGTCGTATTCGTACAACAGAGCGTGTCTCGGACGATGACTCGTGATTGTCACACAGTTTGGACCATAGGCCACACGCTCAAAGTACTCAGCTGAGATGTCTTTGAAGTGCTCTCTGATGGAGGGCAATTCAAAGTCCTTATGTAAGTCAAGGTTGTCTACGTAACACGGACGGCCGTTGGCTATACGCAGGAAGCGATTTTCTACTTTCTGCAAAATCTCTATGTGAGAGAGTCTTGCGTAAGCAAATACTGCCAGTGAAGTACGGCTGATACTGTTATATTCCAGTGAATATGACAGTATCACCCGGATACAGACTTTATATAGTGTGGCATAAGACATCTTACTCTAGCATTTATTAAATAATATAGCATGTGTAAGACGTACCGCGCTTCTCGAGGAATTTCCCTGCCACCTTTGCACCGTCGAAGCATTTAGCATTACTCTCTTCAAAGTTGAGTTCTATTCTCCACTGTGCGAAGGAGTCACCGAGCGCAGTGACGACCCGCTGGAGGTTAGCGTGCGATACCCTGACAGATCTTAGACTAGTATGTTGTTTATTGTTAGCGTGCGATACCCTGACAGATCTTAGACTAGTATGTTGTTTATTGTTAGCGTGCGATACCCTGACAGATCTTAGACTAGTGTGTTGTTTATTGTTAGCGTGCGATACCCTGACAGATCTTAGACTAGTATGTTGTTTATCGTTAGCGTGCGATACCCTGACAGATCTTAGACTAGTATGTTGTTTATTGTTTATTTTCACATATTGGATCTGCATAATGATCGCTGATGCTTGTCTGAAGTTTCAATTGAGGGTTCGCAACTCGCCCATCTCAGAGAAGATACCTTCGATAAACACTGCTTCTCTTTTCTCTTTCTTTTGGCTGTGATCATTACTTTACAAAGGTACTTAAATTTAGAGTAATTTATTCCACACATTTTTGTCATTTATAAGTTAAATATATTATAACTTATTTCTAGTGTTGATATTATGAAGATCACATTTCGTCTATATTTTTATGG
>JAFELO010000112.1:141706-165457 GCA_017140195.1 Eumaeus atala
ATCGTCTGCGAACATCGCCAGCTCTACTTTGGGATGGTGTGGGATAACGCTCGTGCACAGGTTATTTTGTTGCGGATAACAGCCCTAGAGGACTCCGGCTCTGCGCCCCTCAGAAGAGGGTTGTGCCCTCTACTCGGTATCTAAAGTGCTGGCTAGATATGTAGTCCTTAATGATAAGTACTGCCTGTCTGGCACTTTTAATCGATATAGTTTGCAAATTAGGCCTTCGTGCCAGATTTCATCATACGTTTTTGCTACGTCAAAGACCCTACCCATGTCGGGTGTTTATGTTTAGGGTTTAACCCGTTCATTACATAAGCCATACTTTCTCTATTTCTCTCAAAGTTAAGTTAGTGTTAGATTTTACTTCAGTACTGATATAAACACTCGTTTTCATGGTGTAAATAACCACGCAGTTGGTACTTTATTTGCATTGCAGACTTCCATGCAGATATGTTCGTATCCTTCGGAAATGAAACGAACTCACCGCAACGCAAAAGGCGACAGCATAGCTACTTAGTAACTATGCGGCGATATCATGTGATCGAAAAGTCCCGGTCGTGCCGGTACAATTCGGATGTTATTCATCAATGATACCATCTCTCAGTAAATTGTATGTTACAGTATGACTACCGCACGCGAGTTCTGTCACCCGTTGTGACCCCGCGGACTCTCTGGCTATGATAATAATGCTTAAACTATTATAAACATGCTTATATTGGGGTGCAGCACTCCCATCGGCGGGAGAGCGAACCCTTTTCGTAACCAAACCTAGTCTCATCACCCGACAAGCACTTATAACAATCCGATGAGGCTGGAAAATATTGAGCTCCCCCTCGCTTCCACAGCATAACTTCAGGTCCATAAAAAAAAATTTCGGTTCGATGTCACCTATTGCTTGTTGCACTCATTTGTGAACCGTATAGATGATTAGAGAAAACCGCCACAGATCGATACTTTTCGTAAAACTATAACTAAATAAACTATTGCACTAGATGTGCCCATCGGTTTCACGCGCGTATAATGGTAACATAAATTTCAATTTTCGGGATAAATTTTCTATGTTATTCCAGATTATGTTTTATATCATTTTCAAATTTCATACGAATTTGCACATTTCTAATGTCAATAGGATAATCAGTATGTTTTATTGTAATGAATGTGGGATACAGTTGTTAACACAAGTGAGTTGGTGTAATGGCTTGTGTTAATTAGGTTCAGAATATGCACGCGATAATAGCTGACGAATGTAGGAAATGGTCGGAGTAATTTGAAGCGGTATCCATTTGACGAACGACTTTCAAGCGCTAATTAAACATTTAGTACTTAGTTACCACCACTCAGACACTTAGTACAAACACACCAGTAGTTTAAGATTTTTGTCATTAAACATTCACCAAAAGTATCTCTGATCATATATAAATAAGCCACAAAGAAAGATAAAAAAATATTTTTATCTTTCTTTGTGGCTTATTTTTAAATTATTTCTATAGGTGTTAAAAGTAATGTATGGTACAATTTATATTATTTTGTTTTTCTTTTATCAAAAAGAAATATTTGTTCTAATATGATATGAACTTATAAAACAACGGCAAACGCGACCAAGCACGACCGTAGTCTACTGACTACGGTGCTTACATGTTACAGAGTAACACAGTAAACGAACAACCTACATTTGGCTGTATGACACAAATGTTTTTGTTAACAAAAAGAACATCACTAAACGTGGTCAGAATGTTAAAACGCTGTACGCGTTGCGAATTCGCCATACTTTGTTTAATAGAAGTATTTAATGCGATTATGTGTAGGCAATTGTACTAGCCGGGCCGCGTGGCACAATATATCCCGGTAAATAGTTACCTGCACATCTATCCCGAAGGAACCAAATATTTTTCGGGATAAAAGGTAATTGTTATATGCGTATATTGTATATACATATTATAGATAATATTCTAATTTGTAATCTATAACCTGTACGAAATACCATACAAATCCGCTCAGTAGTTCTGCGTAATAGGATAAGAAACATACATGCAAACTTTCTCATTTAAAATAGTAAGAGGTAGTGCCATGCTGCATTGCAGCGAGATTTGGCCGACACGACCTGGGAGGTACCCCCGCATTATAACGGCATAAAGTGATATCTTTGGTGTAGCGTTTCGTGCAGTTTGTGAGTAGTCGGCGGCCCTTTGGAGGAGGAGGAAAGGGCAGCGCATCTGCATGACAATAATTTCTATGGGTGTAGGTAGTTTCTTTGACAATGATTAAATTTCCATATTTCAGGTTAGGCGTTCAAAGGGTCCTGTGTAGCTAAACATCTGTAAGGTTAAGTTATTATATAAAAAATTGCTTTAAATTATGAGCCTATCTTATCGCTAAGTAAGACAAACTAAATACTGGCAACCCATCCAACTAGATGTATTCTAACCTAGGAGCCAGTGACTGCTGGAATCTACTCATTTCATCAAAGGTAACAAAGCTAGTGCATCAGCGATTCCAACACGTTCGGTCTATGAATTACAATGGAATTTAGGTTATCAAGGTAGAGCGCAGCCCATGTGCTGGACGTGTAAAGACTATTAAAATGATACATTTACTAGTAGCTTAGTGTTGGTTAAGGTTGAGTTAAAATTATCCCTTTTTCCAACAGCTTCTAACACCCGTCATTTCCTCAGGCTGGGCACCTGCCCCCAATTAAGTCTTCGGCGTTGTTAGGGTTACTCTAAGTGCCGGAGTGACTCCGTTTCTAGATGGAGGCTGGCCCTTACTTTTGTACCGGCCAGTCGCCGTGTTGTCCTGTCGCTGACAGATCCGGGGCATCCCATTACGGCGACCGAAGGATCTCGCAGTGGCATTCTATGTGCTGTGTCCGACACATCCTTCCCACTCACCCAGGGTCGGTTGGATGGTGCATAAATGCATTTTCCCCGCGTTAAGAAAAAAAATCCTTTTAGGTCGACAATTGCCAAAAGTGTCCTATTGGTTCGCCGACCTACGCAATAATAAGATATCATGTTACATGTATAAACCTCGTTGACCCAAACTTTATCGTGTAGGATCTTTTAAATACTTAAACACATGCATTAATTTCGCCTTTATAAAATGAGAGACGTTTGATTCACAGGCTCCTGGTCCATAATATGTATTCATTTTATCTGGATCGTAATTACCGCACGCGGTATTCAAGCGGTTGATTACTACGTAACGTGTATTAGATCGATCTCACAGACGACGGAGCTGGACTTATAGGCCTGGAACTGTGTTGGGATCTTAGACTATATTGTATAATGTATCTAATTAGTATAGAAATGGTTACGATATTAACCGAAGATTATATAAAGCCCTTTAAATATATAATACTAGCGGCCCCATGCGGTTTTATCCGCGTACTCCACCCGCAGAAAAGGCACCCAACGCGAATCCGACTCCAACTCCCAAATACAAAGCCATAGAACCCTTTAGCCCACAGGGCGTACCAAACAAACATACATACATATAATATACAATTTACAAACCTATGTTAGTATATATTAGAAAAAATAGAACAACAACTACAATACATCTTCACACTAGATACCCGACGTAGGGGCAGGGAGAGCACATGCATTTAAAAAAGCGCATACAAGATTTGAAGCTCCCAGCACTTGTAGTTTCTGAGCTATCATGGTGAGTGAGCGAGTGAGAAAGTGAGTGAGCTTTTCTAGATATAGGTACACATAAGCTGACCCAGCCATACGATATAGCTATTGTAAATTTTTTTAAGTACTCGACTGCGTCAGTAGGAGGGTAATGTATTCGAGCGATCTTTTTTTATAGCATAAGGGGGTAAACAAGTAATAGGAGCCTTTTCATGAGCACCGACGCCCGCGGACATTCGCACGATTGTTACGCCGATGCGTTGCCGTCATATCGATAGCCCCCCGCCCCAATGGATCACATGCTACTCATCTCCTTTTATATAGCATGACACTACCTTTTCCTATGATCATGATTCACCAAGACCACCAGGAAATTAAATGACATTTTTTTTGGTCCAAACCGGGATTCGAAGCCGTGATCTCACAAACGGTTGACATGCAATACCACTATTTACCACTGGACCACGAGAACGTGGCAGGCACTTTCATCTTAAAAATAATGATTGTGTACTATATATAAAATAATTATTTTTAGCCCATTAACATAGATACGTAAATCGATTAAGGGAGTCGATTCAAACTCGAATTGCCTTATTAATTAATTGTATATCGATTCGTTGAATAATTCCAACGCGGAACTGTAGCAATATCTCGCCCGATACATATAAGGATCAGGCCACCGCGTCACGAACGCGTCTAATGGACTTTGATCGGCCCTAAACAGGGCCATTAAACCCTGTCTCCATGGGCCATTGGAATTTAAACCACAAATTGCAAATGATCCACCGTATCTAATATATTGAGGAGTGGAAATTCTCTATGGGACAGATGGGATAAATCGACGGATCAAAATGGCGCTTAATGTTAGTGGCTCTTCTCTATGGTTGGTTGGTGCTGAACTTTCTATATTTTTTATTCTATGAGCAGTCGTAATGTTTTGGTCCAAGCAACAACCAGCGGATTTGTGTAGTACCGATTCAGACTCTCGCGCCACCAACGTTTTCCATTCCAAACTTTTTCGTTTGATATTGATTTGCTAAAAGTGAAGTGGCACTAAAGTAGTTTCAACAGAGTTATTTCCTGCTATTTTATAGGTATTTAATTACCACTGGTATCCTGGATTGGGCTATGCATGGGAGGTGGGTATGACCATTATTATTTAGGTGCTTTACATTTACACCCCAACTCCACGACCGCCGCCACGACGGGTGGACGAAGGTACCATCCACAGTGATATGTTCCGCGTGCGCTACTTTTTGAGGAATCGGCTCTGGCTACCGTGACGGAGCAGGCTTTAGTGTGGTATTAGTAGGCACAAATCCGACATAACCATTTTCTTGAGGACTTCTCCAAAGAGCCCCGTGGCACGCGGTTTTTCTCTGAATACCCCATCATGGAAGAAGTAAGTAATAACACATTTTCATGACGGTTTGCATTCAGATGATATGTTATTACTTATTATTGTATAGTGGTAGATAAGTTCTCGTATTACTTTGCATGAAAAGAAGTGAAAATTGGCGATCTTGCCATTAATTATAGGTACACAATAAAAAATTATGTTATGTCATTCAAATATTTCGAACATGCTAAAATTAGGATAACTTTCTACGCTCCATCAATTTAAGAGTTCCGGATGTAATATGACGCATACACACACTATAATTGACACCTACGATGTGTAAATAATTACATTAACGACTAAAAAATGTGTACTAAGGTTAGTAAAATTAATTACTTAGATAAAAAACACTTTCTGACAAATAATATAAGGTTTTCCATTGTTTAAGATATAATCATTATTTGTTTCCTCTAATAGCCATATTCTCAAATAGGCTTGTAATGATTATCTATGCTTGTAAGAATCACAGCTCTTTGGACTATGAAGGGCAAAGAGAATATTTTCAAAAACAGTGAACTGTTGGACGTTTTACAAGTCCAAATAAATAGATTTGATCTCTTTTTTGCGATGGCATTGCGTATATTATTTATAAAAAAAAAATTAACGCCAATCATCAGAATGAATCTGGTATTGGTAAAAACAATAGAAAAATAGATCATCGTAAAATGCAACCAAAAATGTTATATTATCTCAATTGCCAATAAAATTAAACTGTTAACAACGCAGTTGTTGAACAAATCCTTAACGACTGTCAAACAAATTAAATTTCAAAATCAGAAAACAAAAAGTAGACAAGTATGACTAGAACGAAATTGAAACGGGATAAAACGAGTAGTTCACATGTTTAGTAAAACGAAAGTGGACAAAAACCAGCTGCTCGTATTAAGTAAACTCTCTGTAATGATTCGCAAAATTATAGACCCCCATATAATCACGACACGCTACCGTATCGGAATTTTTTGACAGCACCTTATTACAGACACATAGAGACTATTCTCCTCGACACACTTGACCATAGACAAGATGTTCTTATTTCAATACAATATACCTTGCTGTCGACCGTAGACAAAGCCACAGACACGCTCTTCCTGTCATAAACACTTTCGCTGAAACATTACCACATAACGATAGATAGAGTTTATATTTCGTAATTTTTATAAGCATAGGTATTATGTGGTATGTACAGCAGTGACTGTCTAATAAAACACGACGCCTTATAAAAACATTAACTTACGTCGCTACAAAGTTGCTGCTAGTATAAAAATGTAAGCTGTAGTATAGTCCTAAGCCTTTTAATGTAGGCTGTTCCTTTTAGTAGTATTCAGTCGACGCTTTACTACAAAGATTATTTTATTGCTGGACTGTGTGGTCACTGGACAGTAATTGTCATTCCGTTTACAGTAAGAAAATAAATATAGATAAGTGTATAGAGGTATTACCGCACGATGTACTACCAATATTTTAGGAATAAATTTGTTACGTTGGCATAAGTAATAAAGTTTCAATTTATAAATATAACATACGTAATATAACATTAAAATAATAGTATTTTTATATTTTATATACGGATAATTATATTCTTTTATCACTTGATGTTATAGGAGGAGGTAATGGCATGTTGCATAGGAGGAGGTAGTGACATGCATAGTGCATGAAACTACATGCGCCTATACGACATGTCGCGTTTCGTGCGATTTGTTAGTTGCCGGTTTGGGGCCCATTGGGGCCTATAGTAATTATGTGGATGTTCACGGGCGTCTGTAGTCGTAAAAAGGCTCCCAATGCACGTTTACCCTCTATTCTATAAAAAAAATTGACATCTTGACTATTAAGCTGCACCTAAATGCTTTAATGATATATATTTATAGAGCAGGCCTTCGAATTTTGAGATAGTCATTTAAGTATCTATGTACATATGTTTGTTGGTACTTTACCACAATGGTTAGGCATGCGTACATTCGAGTGACCTAATATCTATATCTGATACTGGAACTTTAATTGTATGTCATTTCTTCTATTAATACAACAACAATTTACCTGTGGCACACACGTGTTTTATAATTCTTTATTTATGGTAAATTATTTTATTACTCTCTACTTAGATATTAAAAGGTATTTTCAGATTTTCACTCATAAAAGTGAATGTAAAATTAAGCATTGCCAGAGAATTATTTATAGTTAACAATTCCCATATTTGTCGAATTCCTTTTTTGCCATAAAATATTTACAAATTGCGATTAAATTTGTAATTCACAATATAGGAATATTTTAAAATTCATTTTAAAGGTAACTGTACCCCTAAGATAGGTAACTGTAATGGTCCAAGCTGACCCACTTACTCTTTTTCGATTTATTGACGTCACCAAATATTTTCTCATTAAAATTTCCTCCTGTCAGCTCTCACCTTGGCTATTTACTAAACCGTCGTGATCCAACAGAACGACCAAAGCGTTCACTTTCAAATTTAAATCGAACCTCATTTGTTCAATTAAACCTTTTCACTCAGAATGCTTTCATGTTCTTTTTTTAATTTGACAGGAGCAATCAGCCATCATTAGCCGCTTTTTAAGTTTTTATTGAAGCGGCGTTAAAGATGGCGACAAATTTATAAATTAGACAATAATTGTTAGGCTTAATTTTCATTTCACACGTTGTATACTGTCTTTTTCGGATTCTTTTGTTCTTCCTATTTATGGTGATAACAAAATAAGATATCATGAATCGATATTTAGAGAAGTTACTATTTTTGTCGCGTATGAAAATACTTTGGCCTGAGGTGCGCTACAAAAATTTTATTATTATAAAATTAAAGTTTGTTGTTAAGCATTGGACCATAATTAAGCTAAATGACTTTTTAATTCTTTGGCGATTCTGTTCATTTGTATAATAAATAGAAATAAAACAACACTAAATAAGGCCTTACACGATTTTTTGCGATTGTGTAAAAAGCTCAAGATCTAATGTATAAAACTTGTAAATCATTTTTTTCGCTTTCCCTCCAAAACCGGTAACAAATCGACTCTAAACAAATTTAGATTGTACGCTGAGGCACCATACAACTGACGCTTGTCTCTCGTAATTAAATAATTACACCATTATCTATGGCTACAGCAGCAAAACAGATAAAATCATTAATTGAGCATTAATTATGATAAGGGCAATTAAAAAGTATAATGTGTAAATATTTTAATACAAGCGGTGCTTCGCGGTTTCGCGCGTTTCGCTTGGCTCTATTGGTCGCAGCGTCATGATATATGGCGTATAACCTTCCTCAGGAATGTAGCTATTATAACACTTTTTCTTCAAATGCGAATTGTAGTTATAGAGATTTTTTTGGATGACGCCTTGTCGCCTTATGTCGTTTTGTGCGGTTTGTTTGTAGCCGATGGCCAATTGGAGGAAAGGAGTACAAGAGAGCAACGTATTTACATTACAACAATTACTACTGTTGTCTATGAGCATCGGTAGTTGCCAAAATTCTCCGATAGCTCGTTTGTTCTATATTAGAAAAACGCAAGAGTTAAATGTCTTTTTATCGAAACGATAAAATGTGGACTGTGGTTTCATACCATTTTCACCAACATTCCTATATCGGTCACAGATGGAATGTCGGAACATCTAAAGTCCAAATGATTAAAACCAGGGATTTTGCTTGGTGGTACACGAACGGAAGGAAGTTCCTTCCAATTGTGTTTTGAGTTAGTAACTATTGAGTAACAGGAATTTTAGTTGAAGAAAATGCGCTGGGGAAATTGATATATTTTTTTTATGTTATAGGAGGACAAAGGAGCAATGGGACCCTTTTCACAACTAACAATGCCCATGAACATCAGCATAATCACTGTGCCGATGCTTTGCTCTCCTTTTCACCTCCCCCAATGGGCTAGCGGCTACTCACAAACCGCACGAGACACGACACCGATGATGTCACTTTCCGCTGGTATCAAGTGAGCGAGTGGTACTTCCCCAGACATGCCGGCCGAATTCCGCACCAATGCAGCATGGCACAACCTCTTACTAAAAATGTTATGCTTTGATGATTTATAAACAAAAATGCGCTTGCTGGTGTTTAGAAGTAACAAAATTTAATTCGAGAATTAGACTAGGAACGTGTTTTTAGGTTCTAACACTTCCCATGCATTTAGTCGAATCCCACGCATCTAGTTGTTGTCTCCACATTGACACAGTGGAGAGAAAAAACATGCCAAGTGCAAGTAGAAATCGCGGACGAACGGTTCCGTACCATTATCTATAAAACTAACAAAAACACGTTGTATGTGAGCATCCAGCTTAGTTTTTTTTTTGTAAGTGGTGGCAGACAGGTAGACAGACGGATATATCCCTTGGGTACGAAACCGTATAAAGGCAAAATAGCCAATTAGTACGAATACCTTAGTACAATGTTTTGTTGAACGTTCGCGTAATCTTTAGACATCAATCAAATACCAGTGGGTTCGTAATTAAAGTCGAAAGGTACTTTCCCATAGCACGGGTCTTAATTATTCCCCAGTACCTCTGTAATTTGAAAGTAATTTGAAACATATAATTCAGCCTTATTACAGCAATAACCCTTTTGTCTATGGGCATCTAACTACATGTCCTTCGAATTCACCCGTATGACAGCAATAACCATTTCGTCTGCGAACATTTTCGTATCCATAGACAAACAATACAGGTATTTATACATCGTTGAATCAATCGTGGGTGTACTTGAATATTCTATATTTGCGTGCGACCATCTCCGAACCCATAAAAACCTTACGACTGAGCAGAATAGATTTACATTAATGCACATCCAGTGGATCGCGGAAAAGGCGAACGCGGTCTCGATACTATTTTCTCATTTAATTAAGTTTTACTATTTTTATTTCATACCCGGCTACTGATTGGATATTACTTGATAATCTGGTTCAGCGGTCACAAAAAAAGATATCGGAGATCTATAAACGACAATGGTTGGAGTCGGCAAATCAACATTTCTTGTGGTTGTTAGAATATAATTGGCTAGCGAAACATGTAAAAAAGGGGAATTTCTAACAACACATTAACATGTTTTACACAACTATTATCGACCTCTTTAATTTCCTGGCCACATCGATGTCAATTTAAATTTAGAACATAATAGTAAGTATTAGGTTATTATTTGAAAGTGTTAGGTTAATGTTCTATTTAGTATAAATTTTATTTAAGAGATGTAGTTCTCTGAATTTTATTTCAATATGATTTAAAAATGAATAAAATGTAGATCAAATGTTTTATTATTTATTTATTTCGCTTGTTTTAATTACAATACTTTGTTGATAAAATCTATAAAAAAATGAACATTGCACGATTATTTGTTTAGCTTTTATTGTGATAATAATAAATATAAGTACCGAGTAATGTTTGCATTATTTTTAAAGTAACGTTCTGTTTTGTTTAGGTGAGTATCTATTTGGTTTCTTAAAGCATTGATTCTTGAAATATTTTATTCCACTCGATGTAAACGCCATATTCTAAAATGCAAGTTAACTTTTAGGTAATAGCTTACTTATTAATGTCTGTATACAATCGGTTGCCAATCAGCCAGGGAAAGAAAATAGTTGTTTTGACTGATTTGTGGTGTATGATGACATCTTTGGGCCTATAATATTTAATATATAACCTCCATAAACATTTTTATCATGCATGTTCACACACACAGCTTATCGCAACTAGTAATTTGTCGACTTTTCGTTTTTCCAAAATTGGCCTCGCCTCGAACCTTATCGACCCATCAATTAGAAGAAAATGAGCATGTTATAGCCTAATTAAGACTAAATTGTAGCCATTAAAATACTTTCTACGTTCGTGATATACAATGTATTGGCATGCATGTGACGAACAGACAACTATGCCACTTCGATATAGTGATATACACAGCGAAATAATTAAAAAAACAGTAAGAGGTAGGGCCATGCGGCATTGCGGCGAAACTGGGTCGGCACGAATGTGGAGGTACCTACATGATACCGACGTAAAGTGACATCTTCGGTAAATTGTCGTGTAGGTCTCATGGAGGGGAGGCGGAAAGGAGAGCAATCGGCATAATATGTATGCGATGCTTTTGTGCATCGACAATTGTACAAAGGCTCTGATTGTTCTTTTGCAGGGGAAAAATGTATAAAGGGTTATACAATAAAAAAAAAGAAATCAATAAATACCAAAACTGATATTAGTATGTAACACCACACTAGCTATCGGATATATCTTTCTCATATTATTTCTCTTCATACTTTCACTCTTATATTCTTTATTTCTCTTCTGCTATGACTTAAAATTAAATGTTAGGTACAGAATATATGTGAGAAATCTAGACTTATAATAAGGAGAAAAATAAAACGCATCCGCCATGTACAGAGATTTATTGTGGACGAAGTAATTTTGATCCTACACCCTATATCCTATAGTGTATAATCCCTAAAACATACACTTGCGTATTTTGCATTTCCTTTATAATATTATATAATTATGACGGATGACCCATTTTTTTAAATTCAGTTAAACATATATTCTGGAAAACTCAGGCGACATCAAAATACAGAGGTATTTTAATATCGCTCCGAGTTTTTCATTTCATTTGAACATTGTTGAATCCTGATGAGGAGGGGCATTTTTAAGAGGAGATAATTTCCTTTATAGTCTAGTCTGCCTGCCCTCATGTTATAGAAATAACTTAAGCCATTTTTAAGCTAAAGAGAGTTCTTTTGTTGTTGCGACTACTCAACGGATTCATCGCGTTCTTAAGATGTCCTTGTGGAATGAGACGGAATCACCATTCTTCAGACCTCTTTTGGTTTTGGATACCCGGCGAGATATTTGGTAAAAAGACAGAGACGAGATCACAACTTCCGGGACGCTTAGCGGGACCACGTAATACCAGGGTTGTGGTCTTACTGCAGTCACACTACTGAGTGGTTTCCGTTTTGGGAACTATATTACACTGCTGTTCATTCTCCTGTGTTTATCAAATGTTGTTTACATTTAAAAAAAAATCTCATATAGTATGAGGTGAGAAATATATTGTTATCGTGTTTACAAAATTTGTATAACAGTGTAATTTATACCTAAATAAAGCTATATTCATTCATTCACAACCACTTAACAAGGTCTCCTCAAAAATTGGCAGTGCACGAATCCCCTTAGAGCGTAGGCTTTTGGACTTGGTATCGGTATCGTCGATAACCAATATCGCCCCCTCACTAGGTGACGTTGTTGAGAAGCAATACGATATTTTAGCATAGTGTTGATCCATGTTATTAATATTTATGTACCGTCTGACCGTCTGAAAGATAGCGAGCTGGCCGTGTGAACTGAAAATTAAAATTCACTCGGAAATAACACGGAGCGCGTGCGGTGCCTCGTTAACTATGCAACTGTACGTTTAAATTTACGTGAAGTCTTCGCTTATAAGTACTCATTGGCCAATATTATATTTTTAGTTTAGTTTAAGGTGGTGTCATGCTTGGTTGGGCCTGTATGACAGGAGATGTACCTCATCCGCTTAGGATGATTCAACCCAATGTGGGTTATGCTATGGTGTTTTGTGTGGTTTGAGGCTGTAGTCCGCGGGCAATCGGGGGAACGGAATGAAGGAGGACACCGCCTCTACATATGTGAATGTTAATGTGCGTTAATACTCGATAGTCATCCAATGGCTACAATTTCTCGTTCGTCATTGGCCATTATTATAAGGCAGCTTATTTGATGCATTTCAGAGTAACAATTTAAAAGTAGTTTAGAGAATTTAGTTTTTTATCCCTTTCCTGAAAATGAAAATAAGACCAATTTTTGGTTAAAAGTTGGGAAAGGTCAGACCTACAGCAATAAAGAATATCAAAAGATTTCATAAACTCTAAAAATAAACAATTTGCAACTGAATGACTTGAAAAAAAAATGTAATCGAAAGTTAAATTGTCACCCATTATTTGATTAGAAACTGTGTTCCACGGTTACCGGCTTACGTATACATCTTCAAACGCCATCTATGTTACGCTTTCAGTTTATCATTGTAAAGATCGAACCGCGTGGTACAGATTTGTTTTTCTTTGGCTGCATGTAGCTTTAGCTTAAGCCATATGTATACTTATATAAAATATAAAAATGTAATAAATGTAGGTTTGTATGCTTATGAAAGAAATGGCGGTTTATCTTTTTATTTGCAATTTTCACGTAAAATGTTCCGTCTTTTTGTGTTTAAGAATAAAAACAATACAACGAATAACAGATTTAAATTTATTTTGTTAAAATAATATAACCAATAAAAATTCTTTTAAAAATGAGTAACAACTGACCTAAAATATTTAAGAGTTTCTAAACAGTTTATTGTATTTATTTTATTGTAACAGTTTATTATTTAATAACAGTTTCTTTTATTTTAGCTATTAGATACGCTGTGATGCTTGAGACACGAGATAAATTAAAAGAAATGGAAATTGTTTCAACTTATGTACACGCTGACAAGCATTTTGGTCCTAATGGAGTTAATCAGAGGAAAAGACAGAATAACATATTTATATACTGGCAAATGGGCATACAATACTGCACATATTTTTGTCAATATCTCAAAACAGATCAGGAAACTACTAAAACGAACAGAAATTAAAAAAAATAATTATATATACTTTTCTTAATATTAATATAACCAACTTTTACAAGAAACAAGATATAGGCAACTACTTAGAATATATATGAATGGATAGAACCATGTCGGTACGAAGACAATTTGTACATAAATTACGTTTAATATATTTTATTCTCATCCCCTTTAAATTTCAAACGTCGACAAAAATTTAAACAAGGAACAATTAGAGAAGTACAGCTATCCATCAACGGTCAATACGAATCTCATGGCCTAGACACCCACTTGAGAATTCGGTCGATACACGGTTGAGTATTCCGACCGAATATCGATTCCCCGTTACTATTCACCACTTACATAATATGCCATTTAAATTCGATCAATCAATCGATTTACATTACCTGTATCTGGTATATACCAGATTGGGTACATACCAGGCGCCTCAGCGGTCTAGTGGTTAGCAGGTCGTGGTGTTTTCGCTCTTATTTCCCGGGTTGAATTTTTTTAAATAAAACATCTTCAAGTTTCATTCAGCAATGATCGCTGGTCCAAAATCACTATAAAAGATTTTCCGGTAATATGGAACATAAATAAAAAGGGGTTCCCACTGAAAAGTGTAAAATCGACAGAAAATCGCGATATTTCCCGTGTATTCTCCAAAATCATGGAAAAAATCAGTGTATATAAGTAGGACAGCGCCCATATCGGTACTTTTACTTTTAAACCAGGTAACGAAGATAACCTGGAGCCTTCATAATT
Organism: Eumaeus atala; assembly: GCA_017140195.1. Classification (NCBI taxonomy): domain Eukaryota; kingdom Metazoa; phylum Arthropoda; class Insecta; order Lepidoptera; family Lycaenidae; genus Eumaeus; species Eumaeus atala. The sequence goes on from JAFELO010000112.1 coordinate 156,102, forward strand.
AATTAAAAATGTATTCGATTAAATTAAAGCTCTTTTACTCATAAAGCAATAACATTTTACCCTATAGCCACTTGAAAATGTTATAAATGCGAAATATTTGTATGTGTGTTTTTATTATGACTCGAAAAGCTTGGCATGGTGATTACAATCTGAAATAATAAAAATATTTATTATCCTAAAAAAAGTAATAAATCATTCCTTTGGGATAGGTTTTATATAGATGCTACCAGGGAAACCCTACTTTTAGATATTTTCACTGTTTCTGGCAGATTGGGCCAGAGCTTCTCTCGCGTATGCCGGCACAGCTGTCAGCTCGTCGCGGTTCGTGCCGTTTGTTAGAGTCCGAATCGGCAGTCGGATCATGTGATCTTGTCGGGCAAATAAATTAAAAAATATAATATATATAAAAATATGAAGTTACAATACAAAATTACAAAACTATATTGTACATCACTATATTTGTATATACATTTTAAATAAATATTTAAAAAATATGCCAGGTACGAACAATACCTTATTTTTTCTTAACACAATTGTTTTTTTACTGATGCTTTGTTTTTCAACACAATTTAATTACACAAAAACGTTTAATCACAGTTCAAAACATACAACTAAAATTTAATAGTTTAATGTGTTAACATTCTAAATACATTTTGTTAAATACACAGGAAAATCTATATTGTAAAATTAATAATTGGATAGATTAAATATTTTCAAATTGTATCATCAATGAAAACTCTTTATTTTACTGCAAAGCAGGAAAACTAGCTATGCTAAATAAATGTATTCATAAAGATCTGACCTCGATGTGTGAAATTATTAATTGTACCGAATATAGGTTTTTATTCTATTACTAGCTGTGCTTTTCGCTTTCGCCGGCTTAAAATCTATTCCAAGAGAAAGAAACCGATCATATAAAGAAAACGATCCATTTTAAGTATGGTTTTGTTCCATTACACTATAAATAGATTAACAATCCTATATAAAGATTCCCTTTAGTAAATATCAAAACTGATATAATCAATGTATTACCTCAGTTTTGTGCCCGCTATAAGACCAAGCCGCGTTCCATATTTTTCGATCTCTATGGTTCGCCTAAATTCACAATCTATACACAAAAAAAATAATTATTCCATAGGAATGGGCGAGGATTAATCGGTCTCAGCTACTCAGTAATCACATAATGTGTCAAGATTCCTTGAGATGTAGATTTGTCGAACTTTCTCCAATAGTTAATTGTTGAAGAATAAAACGTAGCGGTTACGTTGTGTTACGTATGCGTACGTGCTTGAAATACGTTAATTACGGGGAAGTAGGAAAGTATACTGTACGGACCGCGACATTTATAACTTGTAGTTTCCCGCCCGCAACTTCACGCGTGTTAAATAACACCTATAAGCTAGCAATTGGGCAGGTAGGCTCCTTCAGTGCAGATATCCGCGTACATTGCTTCATTCGTTGCCTGCCATTGGTATTGTTGCGGATGTCTGTGGGTTATTAGAGATAGCGTACCATTTAGTGCCCTAGGTTTGGCTTCTGTGCTATAAGAAAAATACTGGACTATCTACACTGCAGTCGAGAATACGATCTGCTTGCTAAAGTGACAATTATAATAAGTATGTTGATGTAGGGAAATGGAGAAAGAAAGATAGAATGGAAGAAAGTAAGAAAGAAAGGAAACAAAAAAAAAGGAAAGAAGGAAGGAGGTAAATAATTTAAATAACTCAAGTTTTACACGATTAACTTGACTCATATGGTAGTTCTACGAGAAGTGCCCTGCGGTTTCCCTCTATGTGTTTCTAAGTCACCTGAGGTCTAAGATTACATTTAGAAATGTTTCCTTTTAATCAGTCCAGTAGTTTCGGAGATTAGTCGAAACGTACGGACATTTTAAAATTCACGATGATGAGTCGTCGTATTAAGATACAGCTTGTTACTAAGCTGTAAACGCTGCTGATTTATACGACAGTTATAAATATTGCAGCTAATCGCGTATGCTCGGTTATGACAGCCATAAACATTATCTGCAGATTAGACGCCAGTCGCTTCCTGGGCTTGCCATCTAGTACGTTGAAGCATCACAATAGGTTTCAATTATTTTTAGTAGTTGTGCTGCATTGCAGCCGAAAACACTGGGAGGAACTGTAGTTCCTTGGAAGTTGTAGTACTTGTAAACGAAATCCAGTTAAGGTTAACAGGAATAACAAGGAAAAGGAATATAGTCATTTTCTCGAGAGGAAAATTATTATTATGTTATTTTCTAGACTGTAATATATTTTTATGCCAAATATCGTCCAAATCCGTCCCGTAGATTTTGCGTGAAAGAGTAAAAAAAACGTAATACTCACATACGCGTCTATACTTATTACAAATCCAAGTCTGCAAAAGCTTTCAGTCTGCAGGTGATCAATATTTTTTAAATTTAAAGTACGAATTTTCACACGGTTCTCACTAATGGATAGTACAATTTCCGTGGAAGGTTTTAGTATGTTTATTAGGGTAATAATCCGGCCCAAGTTATTCCCAGGCAAAGTCGGGATGGATTGCTAGTTAATAGTAGTAGTAGGTTTATACGCTTCTGCACCAACATCACCTCCTTCATCATCATTCGTTAGGCCTTATCCGTCCATAGCCCACTTAATGTATCTCGTGACCTTTTTTCCTCGTATCCAACTTGAGTATTGACAACCTTACTTAGAGATCATCTCATCGATATTTCCTAATGAATCGATTCACTTGTAAATATCGATGTCTAATCCAATTAAGAATTATATCGTTTAATAACCACACTAGTTGCCAATTAAATACAAGAATGCCCACTAGAATCCAGTGGTGGGATTTATAATAGGTTATAGCACATTATACAAGCTCTAGTGCTTTTATGGTGGCTGTATACCAATCATTCTTCCGTCTAACTTAAGAATGGTTTTCTATTGAATTACAACCATCACGATGTGCTTTGTTATGTACATGGTCGTGTGAGAAAGATGTACGAGTATTATCCAGGTTAATCCGGATCCGGATTTTTCTTTTTGAGGTTATACTTCTTTTGCCACGCTATGGAAAAGTGATGAGAATAAAGTTATACAATGAAGAAATCGCCCTGAAGAAAGCTACAGTCAACATTTTAATATTTCAAAAAATTACTAATGCGAATAAAACTTTAAATGTATTTATTTTTCCTATTGTTAGTGTAATTTTTTTCTACAAACAGAATAAGAGGAAAGGTATTTTTTTTTAAAAGACTTCTGTTTTGTTATGCCAAAGAAGTGTGTGTGTACTCTCATATAACAGTAAATACATACTTCTTCAAAATATACTGGTATGATCGAAGCGCTTTCCAATCCGCTTGTAATAGTCTGGATGGGGTGAACTTGTTCAACATACGGTTGTGTAGATGTTCCCATGGATATGTTATCATCAGAATCCGACTGCTCGTTCCTATATGTAATAACATTATATTGACGTTAAGATTATGGAGAAATATATACAAATATTATACTTTTGTTTCTTTGTTTGCTGGTGATTGAATAGGCTCCGAAACTACTGAAAAATTATTTAACCATTACAATCTTACATTTAAGAAAGAGGTGGTGCCATGCTGCGGTACGGCGCATCGCAATCGAGCCGGCACGAACGGGGAGGTTTTTGGTTCGGTTTGTTAGTAGCCGGTGGCCCATTTAAGTTTGAAGTCGCAGTATCTTCCTGAACAAGTAGTTGAGTCACACGCTCTGGATATTTCCCAAATATGACATACCCGTTAGGTCCACCTCATCCATGTTAGGTATGCACAAATATAAGAAACTTCGTGTTTATAGACAACACCATAAGCAATATGCACATAATAAATACGCCATTACAATAAATCTTTTTTAGCCGCAGGAAAGTTCTAGAAGCTGTTTATACATGATGGCAGCGCAATTATATTTTTTCACAATATAGCACTCGGCTAAAGAGTTCATCTCGTTCTAACAATCCCTTTCCTGCCGCTAATTTGAGCCCTAGGGCGCCACCGATACTAGTTTTATTTACAAGGTATGGTTTATCTAAAAAATGACGTTACGGTTAAACTTGGGAAATGGAAAATTTATTTATTAGGGGAGTGTATTTTAGATTATGTATATGTTGTTTAATATGTATATTTATGTCAGTTTTCACTATGCCTGAAGTGTACTGAAAAATATTTGTAAATATGACAGATAGGAGGTCAAGTCGTTTTTGTCTACATAAGCCATTCTGGTTTGCAACTGTAGAACCGTCGTATAACGTGGCAAATCTGTTACCACTTTGTAGTCTCTAAATAATCTTATATCCTTCAGATCGAGAAAGAAACGAAGCGATAACCTAACCAAACTTTTCTATAACTCAAAAAAAACTACATCTAGATCTTCCCACTTGGTTGATGGTCCTCTCACACTTTGCCTTTCTCTTGTCTCCCCTCTTTATTTTTAGTGCAACGAGCTAGTCGACATTCAACTCTTAAGTAACACATAAATGTTCCATAACATTAATTGGTTCTAACCAATGCCTATCGACCAAAACTTTCAGTTTGGTTGCCATTTAAGTACCTAACAAGCTAGCTGGGTCCTTAAAAGTAACCTGGGAAAAAGAAGTGTTCATTCATCGCACTTAGCCAAGATCTACTTCGCCGTACGTGATCAAGTTTAGCCGTAACATATTCTTATAATGTACGTGCTTGTTCTCATGTGCATAATGATAGTGTGATAAAACAAGTAAACTTTACACTAACTACAAGCATCCCGGTTTATAAATAAAACTAACTGACACCTTCGTCATTATCTGCCTCTTGGCCAGTGACTAATTACACCAATGGGCGCTCGTTGGCCGAGGTAAATTTATCAAATTGTGCCTCCTTCTCCCAACATAAAGATGTTCAAACAATGTTATAATTAATTATAAATAAATTAGACTTCTTCTGTGGTCAAGGTCTCCTTTGGACCGTTGCCGTTGTATCGTTTTACTGACCCATTGTTGCCCCACTTGTTTACCTATACTTATGTTTTTACTTTTACCAGGGAAAGCTTATCTATTAATCAGTTTTTTGTTAGACACTACAATAAAATAAAGAGCGTATTTAGTACTCTATTCTTATTTTGATTTTTTTAAATTCTTACTATACGGTTACACTTGATCAGGCTGTTCAGCTGATACGCCCGGTGTCTTCGACCCCAGCCCGCGAGAGTTTCTATAGGTTTCATGCGGTGTATTTATTTTCTGAAAAGAATGACACAAAATCGGTGAAAAGTGTACACTTGCAATATTTTTGCTTTATTTTATGTATATATATATATATATATATATATATATATAAAGATATGGCTATTGTATTTGGTGCGATTCGTAAGTAGCCTCTAGCCCATTGGAGGGAAGGAAAATGGAGGGTAACGCACCTGCACGGCCAATGTGCAGATGTCTATGGGCACCGGTTGTCGTTAAAAAGGCCTGATTGCTCATTTATCCGTTTATTCTATAAAAAAAACTACCTTCATTGGATAGCCACGTCGTTGTTCCATGTAGATCGGCCTAGTTGTTTCCACAAAAATAGGGGGCAAACAAGAAATCAGAGCCTTATAACGACTACCGTTGCATATAAACATCCACATAAATCCCCTCCCTAACTAATAACCCTCGTTTCCCCACCCCACCCCCCATTGGGCCACCGGCTACACATAAACCGCACGAAACGCGACACCGTAGTCACAGCGGTATCAAATGAGCGAGAGGTACCTCACCGGTCGTGACAGGTGTCTTGGTCCGTGCGTGGTACTACCTCATCCTATGCAGCATAGCACTATCTCTTACAAAATATATCGTCGGGTTCTATTTTTCATTACACGTACTTAGGATTGTGAGTATATTTATATCATAAAAACAGGCTAAGAATACCATAACTGGAGATCAAATGGTCCCGTAACATAGCAGATGGGAATGAGCCAAATAGGGTCTGTGTGTACCATATCGGACGTAGGCTGACGCGGCGAGGAGCTGACGGAAGTGGAATGCGATGAGAGTGATTTAAACGCTTACGCGGAAAAGCGTAAATGAGCTGATACGAATAAATTATCATCACCGTCAGCCGACGGCCACTGCTGTGGATAGGTCGCGGTGATGAGCTGTTAGCACCCATCGGTTCCCTACCATCTTAACCGAGTCTTCAGTCCACCGGGTATTACATAACTGTCGAAGTAAGGGTTATGTTTTCCATATGTATGTTTCTTGGAAGTACCTCGTGGTAGTGATGAGCTCGCGACTGATAGTGTGGGATTTCGAAATTTCTAATAACAGTCTGAAGTAGGGAAGTTTGTGGTGTTACAGGTGATGTGGGCGAAGATGAAGGGGAAAACACCAAAATATTTATCTGATTTTCCCCTAGTTCATCCCCCTATTCTATATACAAGAAAAAGGAATAGGTTTGCCATGCTGCCATCGCGCTCTTGAGACCGGCGTAAAGTGACAGCGTCGGTGACCCATTGGAGGGATGATACGACGGCTACGCATCTGCGTAACAATCATGCGAATGTCCATGGGTGTCCGTAGTCATCAAAACTCGTTAGCCCACTTATGCTATAAAAAAAACACAACAAAGTAAACCTAAGGGGTTCAGTAGGCTGTCTCTCACTTTCCGGGCGGTCGCAATTAAACGATATTCCAAAGAGTTTACTCCTGCCGGACATTGTTTTTATTTCCAACAAATTGGGCTACGCTGATTAAATCACATACACATAAAAGTAAATTTAAAAACATACAGTAAATAATTAAAAAATAATTTAGCCGGGATCAAATCCGGACTCTCGCGCAATCGCCGCATAGATATTCATAATTTAATTTAAAAGAACGTCTAGAAAATAGTAAAAGCGTATAAAATGAATTAGTGATAGTGTCTCCTAGACATGGCTGCAGTTTTCACCGTCAATTTCACGACAATTAGACATTTAAGGCGACTGTTGCCATTGCCAGCGTCTCGGAAAGGATTGTATTATTCACCAATCTGACTGAGCGTCAGTCCTCAGTCAGATTGTTAAGTCAGTCACTTGGTAAGTGGTTCGTGACTGTGACCTGTGGCAATCTATGGGGAAGGCCTATGTCCAGCAGTGGACGTCATACAAATGATGTTTTATATAGCATAAGGGGCCAAACGAGCAATCGGAGTCTATTGATGACTACCGACGCCCGTAGACATTCACATGATTGTTACGCAGACGCGTTGCTCTTCTATCACCGCCCTCCTCAATGGGCCACCGGATACTTACAAACAGCACGAAACTCTATAGCAACTCTGTCACTTTAAGCCGGTGTCAAGTGAGCGAGAGGTACTTCAACGGTCGTGCCGACCCAATTCCGTTGCATAGGAGGATGTAGTCTCATGCCCCATGCATTGCACTACCTCCCACCTATGCAGCATGTCACTGCAGAGGCTTAAAGAGTCCTATGATCATTATTCACCCATCTTGTGTCTATTATGTGATAAACAGAAAATCAATGTTTGTTAGTTTATTTGCTTTTCGTCTACTGTGAAATTGTAAGACACAGGGCATCGATATAATTAGTAACTTTGTTCACAAGTACCTGAATAATTAGTGGTCCCGTGGGAGGTAATTCCTTAGAGACTAAACCTTGCACGCGGTGTCAGTTTATTGTCCTTGCATAATGACGTCCTGGCCAAATTTCGGCCACGGCGACCATCTCTACATAGGTTAGACAATTGCGCAGGACATATTATAGAGCCCAAGTGTGTGCGCAGGCACAAACGCACTCCCTATTCCCTGTTTCTCCTGTTCCGATGGGACGGCAATCCGACACGACCGGGGAGAAATCAGGTGCATATTTCACACCCCTTCGTCCAAACCTTATCCCGTTTCTATATCAGTAGGGCGTAAATTTTTACACAGTGTTAGTAATTTTTACCCACATGGTAAGAGTTACCAACTTCTGGCCTCTGGATCGCAGAAGGGAAACCAGGCCCAAGAAATTAGGTCGAATTCCAAAACACGAATCCGGGTTCCTTCGTAACAAAATGTATTTAGGAAAACTGATTGGTGGTTCGAATTCGAATCTCCGGGATTCGAACATCGATATCCGGAATGGATGGATATAGTTCGAAACGCTGACCACCATAGTAACTAAGACCATCGAGGCGCTTTGAAAATAACACACCTAAAGAGGCGAATTAAAAGTTCAATTTTTCATTAAATATTACGCGGTATTTGTGTAGCCACCTGATATCTTAGTTATTAGTTATCATTAATCAATTGTTGTCTGACAATGTTGACGAAATGAAAAATCTAATTCCACCTGGCAACACTGGCGCGTGACAACAAGATCACTTTCATAAATGTGAGAGGCGATATCAGTAACACCTAATTAACTTGTGAATGCATTTTTTATATACATACTACAGCCGGCCCTTGAACACTTTCAAGCGTTATGCAATTTCTGCTCTGTTACGTTATATAAAGTAGTATCTACTCGCATTTGTGATTGCCTGGTACCTCCTTCTGCTTGGATAAAACGGGGTAGGCTAAAAATACGATTTTATACTTAGGAGGCACATAATAATAATGTCTATCGGCTAATTTCGGCTACAGCGGCCATTGTAAGAGCCATCAGCTTACTTTATAATAACTGCTCTTTGCTGACGGAAGTGTCCAGTGTAGCTTCATCGGTTCCTATAAGACACGGATGATGGTGTAGGTGAGACTGTGCTCGATAGGGGTCAGACCCTATCCCTTCCCGAAGATGGATGCATCCCGATAGTTACTTAAGATTAGCTAAAGTAAGTAGAGCCATCTGCGCAAGACAGTGCACCCTCTATTCTTTCATTCTCCTATTCCGATGTGACGGCAATCCGACACGACCTGTGCAGGAGTGAGAGCTTAACGTGCTCGTAAAAGATGTTAACGTCTGCAATAAAATGTGAACCTAATAACACTACCTAGTTATTGTATTGAATCGTTAATTATTCGAATTTTAACGACTTAAACAAATATAGACATAACGGTGTATAAATTATGTTATAAGTTATAACTCTGTCTGTTAGGCATATATTACTTGTATTACCTGTGATAAACCTACTGTTAAACACTGGAACTAATCATTATCTCAGCAGAATGAATTTAGTCAAAATTATGAGACAGGCAATTAGGTGTAACACAAAAATTTGAACAGAAATTTGATATGATTTTATTAATCGAAAGCAATCAATCAATCATTCAATCAAATCGTATCTAATTTCGTTTCGTGTTACCTAAAGAACCTTGCAAATTGCATTGTATTTAGTCGGTAGTTTTACAGGACGATAATCAGACAAGTAAATATATATATATATATATATATAT
>JAFELO010000112.1:165476-181861 GCA_017140195.1 Eumaeus atala
ATTCGTATGAATGTTACTTTTTGTATATATAATGCGTTCACTTCTTGGCTCTACGCCACGTCACATACATTTTTATCAAAACATCACCTCTCAAATATCTGCTATTTATGAATATAAAACAATATCAGGTGTAAACCGTCGTATCAATTCTACATTATAAATTTCATCCCATATTTCATCCCATATTTCATCCCATATTTCCTGCCCTTGGGTTGAATTTCTAAAAATCTTTGCCTAGTGCTCACTGATATCGCAAAAGGAACCTCTGTACCAAATTACAAGTTACAGAATCGAAAATACCGCAGTTTCGGCTATGCGTACTTTGTCAGTCAGTCAATCATTTACTCAGTAACGGAAGAGGCTTATATTTATGTGTAGAGGTTTCGGAACGAAGGGATTCGCACAAGAATTTTATCAGTTCCATTCGTGTCAAGGACCACGAAAATCTACTTAAAATACGCTCGATAAACATTACCATCTTTCTGCCGCAGTCGGGTAAAATATCTATTAGCAATGACAAGCATGTGTCTCTAAAATAAAATTGTGCACACACTGTCTCACCAGAGTTAATATTATACAAACATCCGCGGAACAAACATTATTGATGCCAACGATCCCGCCTCGAACCGTGTATAGATATTATTCATGCAGGCATCGCGTTGTGGCGTAGAGGCCTCTCTGTGTGTGAGTGCCACAGTAACCCAACTTGGTTGGTTCATGCGGGGAGGTACCTCCCAAGTGGTACAACATGATGTCGCGTGGGCACAAGGGTGGCCCATTAGGGAGGGATGGCAAAACATTTCTGCATATTTGTAATAATTAAAACCCCGCTGTACGGTAACGACCAGACAAAGTTGACATTTCATCCCAGTGCTGGACACCTTCAACTTGTAGTTGGGCAAGTTCTAAAAAGAGTTGAGAAGGGAAGGACAATTATTTCACAATGCGATTCTTAGATATTTAATGACATACACGAGTACATCACTTTTATGTAAAATAAAGGGGACAAACGTCATCCTACAGGTTAAGGGGAAAAACACATCAGATCCTTTTAACGACTAACGTCGCCCACGAACATCAGCATAATTACAATGCCGCTCCGTTGCAAGACTACCTGTAACTTGTCATTGGCAGAACATGGGCATGCCACGCCATGAGCCATGGCCCATTTATTGGCCAAGATGTGCTGGAAAACTCAACTTACTATTGCTTTTTTATGACCATATTTTCTTCATAGAATGTTGTTTTTCAAAAAGTCTTGATAATTGAAAAAAGAAAACCATTCAGTCCACTAAGCCATCCCTGCTCTTTTTATTTTAGTCTAGGTACAGCCATTATAAGTCAAAGTACCCGAAAACCGTCTCTGTATGTCATCGATTTTCTTAAAATCTACTGAATGGATTTGCGGGTTTCACCAGTGGCTAGAAAGAACATTTCCCGAGGAACGTTTGCTGCAATTTAAAAAATTGAAAAATCAGTGTACCATTTGTTAAGGGATAACATAATTGTTGATTCTGTTATTCACTTACGTAGCCGGCCGACCGCTAGTTACTCATAATTAAAATTAAAAAGTTATTGATGTCTTAAGCTTACGCGAATGTTACTCGTTGCAATAATACTACTTTTACGGATTTTATCGCACTGTAAAACTTCTGAAACGTCAGGCGAGTTAAGTAATTAAATAAATCGCGATAAAATCCGTAAAAATAGTTTTATTGTAATTAAAAAGGTACTTAATAATCAAAAAAAAAAAAAAAAAAGAAATTATTTTTGCATATTATTCGTGCATATTATAAAACGCATGTGTATAGCGTGAGATGTTTTTTCGTCTGTCCTAACTATTTACGACACACGAATGCCGCAGGAAGTGAACATCGCGTACTGAATGCACGTTACATTGAGAGTTTTTTTTGTCGCTTTTCCGGACTGCTAACGGATTCCAACACGCAGGTATGCTATGACAAAACGGTGTGAAATATATTCATGTGCTGACTTTATGATTTGTGTGTCAAAGCAGCCGAATCGAGCTTACGGGACCAGGCTGTCACGCTATTGCACACATCTGGTTTACACTTTATTATCTTTTTTAAATAGAATAGGGGGCAAACGAGAGCAATCGAATTTTTACGACTCTCATGAGCATCCATCGGCTACTCACAAACCTGCACGAAACGCGTCGCTGAAGATGTCGCTTTACAGCTGTTTTATGTGAGCGGGGTACCTCTCCGGTGGTGCGAATGCGTATGGCGTCTGCAGACGGAATATCATAATGAACGACCATTGCCACGCAATAAATGATACCGGTCTCAACACTGGACACTACGCGCGTTTTTGGCACGGCCTATCAATTGTCATAGCAATTTTACTAATGCCTGGCAGCGGCCAGCGGTCATACATCGGTGTGAGCGCGGGCGTGGAATTATAAATTCCACCCCTCTGTTTCACCCCCCTTGGGGTCGGATTTCTAAAAACTCTTTCTTAGAAATTCAACCCCTAACCACTTACATTACTTACCCACTTACATCGTGAAAAGAAACTCTGTAACAATTTCAGTTTCGGCTAATCTAGGGTACATAGTCTCGGCGGAGCCTTGTCTGTCAGTAAGTCAATTAAAAAGTATTGCCATGTCGCCACACTTAGTATCCGGACCAGTATGCCCGGAAATTTTGATTTTCATTTATATACGTATCTAGACGTAGACTGTAAATATGCCTCGATAATTTTCAACAGTGTTAAGATAGGCTAAGGTAGGTGAGATGTAGTGCCATGCGACATTGCGGCGGATTTGGGCCATCATGACCAGCGATGATCGATGACTTATGTTGACGCGAATGTTACTCATTACATTAAAACTACACTTACGGTACGGTTCTATCGCGGTTTATTCAATTATTTAACTAGCCCGACGTTTCAGAAGCTTTACAACAACCATGGTCACGGATGGACTGTCCATCTGTAAGAAGTCGTTTTGTTGTAATGTCATTCGAAATTTCCTTTTTCTCAACTAGAGCAAAAAAGAAAAAGATCAGCTCAAGTATAGTTTGTTTGTTTGTCCACCAAGATTAGTTTTGGAACGTAAACAATTGTTTCTACTTTTAGTATTCATTACGTTTGCATGATCTGTGAATCATTGGCTTACTGGGTTTTAGTCCTATTATCATTTTGCAATGAGTAAGCGAGCAATGAAAGTCATTTGATGACTGCTGAGATCCGACGCTTAGAGATATCCGAACAATTGTTATGCAGAAGCATTGCTTTTTTCAATAGTGAAAGCGGTTGGCTTGGCCTTTATTGAAAGAGTCCAGCAGTGGACCGAGAAGTAGATTATGGAGAGGTACCTCTGCCCAATTCGGCCGCAGTGCATCATGGCATTACCTCTTACTCATTGGCACGACTGGGAAGATAACTGTCGCTCACATGATGCTGACGCGGGGTATTGGCTACGCTGTTGCTTTCCTAACGGCTTGTAAATTTCCGAGCGCCCAATGGAGGTGGAAATGAAGAGGAGAACGACACATATCCATAACAATTATGTGGATATCTATGGGCGTTGGCAGTTACCACAAAGGTCCGACTGTTTATTATTCAGTGGGAATGTGACTTGTACAAAAACGTGCGAAATGTCATGTTGGACGGCATGCAACGGACGACAGTGGGCCCAGTCTATCACCAGGATTTGGTCGCAGCGGAACAGAGCTTTAGGCAATTGAGGACATTTGCACATACATGGCACGCGAAGAGGAAGGATTAGCAACGACGTAGCTGCATCGAGATAATCTGGACTGACGAGGCCGATGACAACTTCTGTCTTTGTGGTGTCAGGCGCCAGAAAGGGGAGAGTGAAATAACGAGACGGCACCTAAATAATGTGTCCCTGAGTCAAGAAATGCACGTTGGGGAACAGAGCCGGTGAGCAACCCCGCGTGCATCTCCTACGATTCGCGCCGTATACCGAGAGGTGGGTAGGAGCGTGGGTGGAGCTGGGTAAGCTCCATCCAAGGCTGGTATTCATTATTCAAAAAAAAAAAAACGCAATCGTTGTCATTCCTCATTCTCTAATTGAACTGGCGCTAATATTTCTATTTAGGCACATTTGCAATTTACTTAATGGTATCCGGTGAAACGTTGCAGGTAAAAAATAGTTCAATTATCATTATCATTAGTACTGATATGATTCATAGTGTTCATTGTATGAATACATTGCTTGGCTGTACCTCTCACCGTAATGCAAAACAATTAAGTTTCATTTTTCAGCTGACTTGAACCTAAATAAGTACTGGTATACATCTATCTGTTTGTTAAGCTAAAATACGATGCGAGAGTTGTTACGTTAAGGGCCACATTCGGAACGGTTTTATATCAATTTTACTTAGAAATGATAGAGATATAGACAGGGAAGCCAGCTTAAAACGCGGCTATCTAAAGGGACAGTAAATGTAGTTTACTCTCTTTTTTATTCGTTTCTCTATGCGCAATGCGTCAGCGAAATTAGATAGATAAATATAGTAATGTATTCTCATATTCCTTCTCTATTCAACAAGATGGCCAGTCGCCGTCACTATTCTTACACCCTATCTACATTATCTCTACGCAATTTTCGCACCGGAATGTTCATCTTTTTGTCGAATGATTCCCGGAAATTGTTGCCATAGTCAAAACACACCCGAAGCTTATTATTAAAAAAAATAATTATGGCATCCAAAAATAACAAACCTCACGCCATTTAGTCACGGTACATGCGACACCCACCAAAGCGTGTCATGTAATATTAGCTCATGTGCGTAATTGTCGAAAGCCTACAAGAAAAATAATTATAACTTTGCCACTGAGAAATGTAACGTCATACTACAATTGTACTACCGTTACATTTCATATGCTCTTATGTTTTTATATGCTCTTATGTTTTTTGCCTCTTTAACGGGTCCAAAAGCAATTCAAGTCCTCGATTACCGAAGAACTTGTACATTATTTCGACTAATTGTATAAACACATGCAAACAACGGAATAATATTTACAAGACACTCCATATACTTGAGTTTCCTTTGATTTACGTTGAAGTGCCACTTGAGTTAAGAAATAACAGCTTTTTTTCGTTAAGTGAAGTTTTACATGTAATTAGTGACATGAGTATGCTACTGTTTCACTATGACATTATTCCATCAATAAATATAGTAACATTTTAAATGTAAAGTAAGTCTGTCTATTTGGGTGTAAGTTTACGTTTCAAGCTTGTCGGCAACACTGTAGGACCGTTAGTAGTTTTAATGAATATTTTATACTAAGACAGAAAACAAACTACACAAAACATTGAAGATTAGAAAAAATATGATGAGAAGAAGTTGTCACCCGCAGTTTTCCCCGCTCAAGTACATCAGAAAAAAAATTTTTTTCAGATTTTTTTTTTGTTATTTCAGATTGTAATGATTTTATACTACTTCTTTCATTAATTATTGCGAGTGAGAACAACAAATTTGTAGATTAAACATGTGGATTGAAATACCTCCCATATCCTGCGGTGTGTAGATCTAGTTATTTCTCAACTAAATCGAGCATCTATGTGGAGGATAAGTTTGTTAGGAAATACCAGAAGCCGGTAATTCCTCGTTGTGTCGTGCGGACTGCACATAAATTAGCTACGAATCGGTAGTAATATGTACTTGCTAAATTATAGCACCACAAACTAATCGTGAGTGTTAGTTTCATCATTATCTTTAGCTTTTATTTCTAGCCGGTATAGAGAGCAACGCATCGGCATAGTAATTATGTGAATGTTCATGGGCGTCGGCGGTCGTAAAAAGGCTCCGAATGCTCGTTTGCCTGTTCTATAAAAAAATGTAGACGCGTTTTGTATGGTTTCGAAGAGTTCAAAAGGCCCGTGGAAAGGCAACATATTAGATTAAACATGGTAGTGCTGACATATTTTATGGGGGCTGTGGTCACGTACCAGACCGTGCCACGTGCTCTTTAATTGCCTCCTACGTAATAAAAAAAAGGATTTCTTTTGTTTAACCGTAATTATGAAAGTTCCAAGTATAAAATATTTAAAAAATGTGCATTATTAAAAGAAATACTTTTTTATGAATCGCAATAATGTTTTTATTATACGTCCCTTCAACATCTAAAATTCCATTAATATGGATTTTTCTAGACGATCGCAATTTAAATATCGAATAAACAAAACCCCGCCTATACCGTGTTACGAATTAACTTTTTTATTACGTCGCTGGAGAATATGTAATGCTTAGACAGGCGTTTTGAAAATGATATGTAATTGTAACAAGTAAGCGCCTAGCCCGCGGCTATGCCTACTAGAATATTCTGAATGTAATTTACTAGTATATTATGATGCATATCATATAAACGGACGAGAATTGTTGGTTTCTGTATCATGTTATTTGCTGGCAAAGGGATGCACCGAAGGAATGTAATACCTAGTAAACATATTTCTCTATGAGCAACATTTTATAATCAATGGCATTTGAAATTCATAGAAACGACAAAAGTGCTGATTTAAATGAAGCTTATTTTCTTGTGGTAGCGTTGCAGGTCTTTTTTTCATTAGAGGTTGGATCCTCACGAGAATTAGAATCGCTTTCCAAAGTCGCAGTTGAATCAAAATTCATTTATGCCGACGTCGATAGGTCCCGATGCAACTCGTGGCGACGGCCATAATTCCTGTACGTACTATAAAAAAATAAATAAAAATCGGTTACCAATGTATGTGATGCGACGATGAATTCATTATACTAAACAGAAAATAAAGTTGTAATACATCATTATCTCTCTGTCCCGTCTAGCTGGACGTTAAACTCCACTGAAATTACAACGCTGATGCCGGCCTACGGCCAACAGAATACAGCGAAGAAAAAAAAATTACTCCACAATAAAAGAAGAACTACAAATTCAAGGGGAAGAAATACGCCATTTAGTTTTCAAATAACTCATTATACTGTGTTGTGTTCTGTTAGTTATTTTTAGCAGTCTTTTTTTATAGTGCATGCGACTATCGAGAAATCGCAGCCTTTTTACGACGACGCTTATAGACGTCCGTATTATACTCATACTTATGCGTTGCTCCCACCAGCTAATCAAAAATCGCTCGAAACGCGACGGCTTCGCCGTCAATTTACGGCAATATTAGGTACTCCGGCCGTGCCGAAGCAGCCCAAGGCACTACCTCTTAATTATCATTAAACTCAAACGTTTTAGCTCGAATGCATCAGAAAGAGAATAATGTTTTTCGACCGTATGTAAATTTATGTGTTCCCTGCTACAATCTAAACGGTGAGACGCATGAGAAGTCGTTACATTCGTCGTGATAACGGATCATGTTTCGTGTTTTTTAATTCGATGTCTGTAACACATGTGTCTTGCCGCAACGAGGGCAACATCTTGGCGCTGTTTTTTTTTATTTACAATTAATAATATTAAGCTGAAGAGTTTGTTTGTTTGAACGTGCTAATCTCATGAAATACTGGTCTGTTCATTGAAAAAATCTTTTGTATTGAATAGTCCATTTCTCGAGGAAGGCTATAAGATATAGACTCAAACGCTACGGCTAATAGGACCTAAGTTACGCTGATGAAACCGCGGGGTGATGCTAGTTCATAATAACGTATCTATCTCCATACATCTAACACAGGAAATGTTGATAGTATATAAATGTGTACGCTGACACAAGTGCACTCTGTATTATAATTTATAATGGAATACCGAGTGCACTTGTGTCTGCACACATACCTGTACAATACACGCACTCATTCTTATATCGCTAAAACGGGAATCCCAGACGTTCTGAGATAAATCTTGCGTAGGACCGACGTGTCTACACTACGGAGAAAGCGAGTGAAACATTTTTTGACTTCGGACTTTTACCGAGAAATTGGAAAATTGCAAATCGTAGCTGGGTCTTATGTTGTATTGCTAACTCTTATATTGCTAAGAATTTCTGTATAATAAAAGTAACCGATTAACGCATAAAGCGCTTTCTGCATTAATCTGAACAACTAATAAATTATATCGAGTCTTCGGGTATTTCTAATAACACATGACATCGGAACATTTGTTATCTCAGTCCACCCGTGACCATGGTAGCGGTAAAGCTTCTGAATCGTCGGGTTCGTAAAATATTTAATAAACCGCGATAAAATCCGTTAAATTAGTTTTATTATTATGTGTAAAATCACGTACACAATGAGCAGAATGGGCATGAAACAATAACTAACAAAGGAGACTTCTGCACATTTCCACCATCATGCCATCGGGATCTACATGAGAACTGGTACTCTAGGCTGTGGTGTCTCACTCATATTTTACAACAAATCGTGGTTACAAGTAAGAGGATAAGTGAATGCATGTCCTAACGAAGGAGACCTGATATACCTTCCGAACATACTTCATCTGCTTCTGCTACCTCTCAGAGTTCGACATGTTATTAATGGCGCTGTATACCACGTACCTACCCACAAAACTGATAGGACACGCTATTCTAACAAAGAAGCCACATAATAATGGATCAAAGACATAATAATAATAATATCATTCTAGCCGAATTTACTACAGGCCACAGCGGCCATCTCTATTGAGACAGGCCAGAATAATAATGATGTCGTCGAAGCCGAATTTACTACAGCCGTCATCTCTATTGAGACAAGCCTGGATAATAATAATAACATTGTAGTTGAAACCAAATTTTCTACAGCCGTCATCTCTATTGAGACAAGCCTGGATAATAATAATAACATTGTCGTCGAAACCGAATTTACTACAGCCGTCATCTCTATTGAGACAAGCCTGGATAATAATAATAACATTGTCGTCGAAACCGAATTTACTACAGCCGTCATCTCTATTGAGACAAGCCTGGATAATAATAATAACATTGTCGTCGAAACCGAATTTACTACAGCCGTCATCTTTATCGAGATAGGCCAGAAGAATAATAATAATGTCATCGAAGCCAAATTTACTACGGCCGTCATCTCTATTGAGACAAGCCTGGATAATAATAATAATAACATTGTCGTCGAAACCGAATTTACTACAGCCGTCATCTCTATTGAGAAAAAAACGGTGTACACACGTTTATTTACATCAAATCTATCGTTTTGGTGTGCAATAAAAAATACCTCTTTTCAACAATAGGATTGTAGCAATGATAAAAACCTGTATTGATTAGGGAATAGTGCTCTCTTCAAATTCAACATCTCATATTTATCAATGTCAGTTAAATAAACCCAGCCTCGCATCGCTTAAACTAACATTGGCACATCTAAAAGCATAAGACATGAGTAGATGTCATGAGACCGGTAGGCTTTATTGAATCTAAGCACTTTGCAACTTTGAGATAATATACTCAAGCATACCGAACATTTAGACTTAAGTTAGAATAAGTTATTTTCTCACACTTTAAGCTGCTATACAAGGGTAGTGATCTATGATTTGTATAACAGAAGTATGTAGATAAATCTAATCAAATTAAATAACAAGATTTATGCTTCATATTTAATTTGATTATATCGCTAATTCGTGCTTAGTATCTCAGAAAACCCAGCTCAAAAACATTCTACGCATATAAGGTCTGAAATGAGGATTATTAGAGTAGGTATACAGTAAAATATTTTGCTTGAAGATGTTTTTACTAAGAGGTACGTCCATGCTGTTTTGCAGCGGAAATGGGTCGCGCTACTGGGAGGTACCTCACGCTCACATGTTACCACCGTAAAGTGGCATTTTTTATAGTATAGAGGGACAAACGAGCCTTTCGACGACTACAGACGCCCAAGAACATCAGCATAATTACGCCGATGCCTTTTCAAACCCCCCCCCCCAATGGACCACCAGACTCAACGCAACACTTTACATAGAAGTCACTTTACGGCGGTATAAAGTGAGCGAGAGGTACCTTCCCGGTCGTGACGGCCCGATTCCGTTGCATAGGAGGATGTAGTGTTATCCACCATGCATGGCACCGCCATCTTCGGTGTCGTGTTTTGTGCAGTTCGTGTCAATACGGCTGTTATCCTACTACAATACTGGTTGCAGTTGGACTGTGTGTGTTGCGCATTACAATCCGTTCAGTTTTATTGTAATGTTTTTTTATTACAAAACGTGACTGTCAATTTTCGCGGGTTGATGAAGCTCAACTAAACTTATATTACGGTTCAAATTAACTTATTAACGCGTAACCAAGAGATATATTTCCTGATGGCGGTGGTTATTTTTATAATCGGTTAAACAAACACACAAGTACAATTTCATGGTACAAAAGTAAAATATAATTTAATGGCCAGTTTTGGATTTGTAACTAGAATTAGCTTGATCTGATGTAGTGGTTGGTCTAATTATGAGTTATGTAAATGTTACATTTTTTAAGTTTTCATAGTATAGGGGATCCAATCAGAACCATTTCCACCAATCTACTACGTCGGTAGTAGACATCCGCATAATTAAATCATACAGATTCTTTGACTTCGTTTCTTCCTTCCCTCCAATGGGCCAACGGCTACTCATAAACCATACAAAGCAAATTTACGCACACTTTAAAGAGTAAGAGTTTTCATGTAAGCGAGAATTACGTCCCCGGTCGTTCGCAATTCTCTGCAGCCAAAAAAAGAAAGAAAGCATGGCACTACCTCTTACTAAAAGGCCAATTCTATATTGAAACCGAATTAGGTACGTACCAGGATGACATCTTTGGTTCCCATAATATGGTGCGGTTTGTGAGTAAAAGTGGTCTATTAGGGAAGCGGGTTGCGGATGGCAACGCAATACACACATACGGTTATGCGGATGTCACCTTGGGTCCTTTTAATTAAAGTTCTACTTATTTTACATTTCATTTCTATATGTTAATCACTTTGTCCATCTTTTTTTTTTGTAGACGCGGGGAAACGCATTTACGCGCCTTCACTGGCCCTGGGTGGGGTCCAGTGATGTGTGGGACTCGCGGCATGTTTAATGTCGAATACCCAAAAAGAAACCACTGCGAGTGCCATCAGTACCGCCTTTGGTGAGGTGCCATGGAACAAAGAATCATCAGGGTACCTCGACGGCTAGTCAGCTCCCTAAGGGACCGACGCCACCTCCACAGATGGGGTTGTCCCACACCACAAGACAACCCCACCAATTTTGGGACAATGCAATGGGTTGAGGTTCCCATCCTCGGCCCTTGCCCCGTGCGCAAAAGCGCCTCATCCCTTTGATCTTTTGTGCCCTCTTCTTATAAGAGGGCCCCTCCCCTGCTCTTTAAGAGGGGGACTGTACTTATATGAGGGGTACAAACGCACCCGCATCCTCGGTTCAATTGGCTTCGCTCGAGGTGTCTCGATTCACCCCAGGCTACTGAGCCCGACCGCCGCGACGAGGCTTGTACATGGTTGGATCACTTTGTCTGCCTGCGGTGCTGTGAAGCAGTGAATTATGTTATATTTTATTCTTTTTCGTAATAAACAGAATTACTAACTGTTTATTAGTAGATAACATTATGAATGCATTTCCATTCTATTTGTATTTTTTTATATTCTATTGTGGGCAGGTAATAGGTTTATAACATCGCACATCTTACTAGAGTGTCTCACGCTCAGTGGGATGTAATGTACAGATATTACAGTATAATCGCTAATAAAAAGCGTACACGTGACATTCGCGTAAACACAAGAAATCAATGTGCTTGGTAGAATCAACTACCTGTGTTCTGTTACAACAAAAATCTTCGACCGCACACTACGGCATAATTCTAGACATCTGGATTGTAATGAGACCTTATAATGTTGGATACGCATCAGGTGCTGGAAATAATTGCGGTTGGACACCGGTCTAATGTCGGGAATTCAACTTCTTGCTTTCTACATAAATGCTCCAAGGCACATACGTAAAAATAGGACGCTTTTTTGGGTCTATCGTGCAATTTTTTAAATTTGGCAATAGAAACTTAGCGGTCGTCACGCCAACTGGTGGCAGAAACGCGAATTTCTCGGGTATAATATTAATTTAACACGTGGATGAATAAATAGAACCTTTATCTGATGATGTTATGTGAAAACCGGCCGTAAGTTTGAAATCATCATTTGCAGAAATAGAACATAAAGTTTATCTATTTATTCAAGTGTTAACATGAATTTCCATCAAGAAGTGACAATGCATTCAATCAACTACAATATTAATTTAGTTCTTGTTATATAATAGAGGGATAAGCGAGTCGGATCCATTTTATAACTACCAACGCCCATAAACATCCGCATCGTTTATATACGTTTGCATCGTCCGGCTTTCTCCCTCTTCTCCAATTGGTAACCGGATACAAACCGCAAGAAACGCATAGATTTACGACGGTTTCATGTAAGCGAAATGTACCTCCCCAGTCGCGCCGGCCCAATTTTCGGCCCTCACTGGAAGATAGAGTGATTAATAAGATCTGTAGAGAGACGAGACTTGATCTCTCCATCAGCATGGTACTACCTCTTACTAAACAAACATAATATATATTTTTCCCGTATTTATACATTAGGCGTGTGTGGGAGAAATTATGAGAGTGATTTTTTACGACATACGAGCGGACACCAAAACATCGACAGATAAGAGTAAAGAACGTCGTAGTTGAGTCATCAATCGCTATGACACATTATGATTTATTTTTGTTATGAGACAAAAGTCTATCTGTTTGTCTACGTCCATTATATGTACATATTTACATATTTTTTGACGTAATAACATCTGATGGTCGCCCTGTGACCCATTGGTGGAGGAGAACGGATGGAGGGCAATGCATCTGCACAGTTGTGTGGATTTATATGGGCTTCGATAGTCAACAAAAGGCCCGTCTGCACCGTCATAAAGCAACTTAAATAATAACTAATATTATAAACGCTAATCTTTATAATTATGGATAGATATTTGTTACCCTTTCAAGTAAAAACTTTATAGATCAGCTAAATGGATTTTTAGGGGAGAGCGAAATGGACTGAATAACACAAAGGAAATAATAACTTTTGCACGTGGTTTCGTATTAATATTTGGTATTGTGTAAAAAAGTTATTGATGATGAATATTGGGGAAGAATGGTTCTGGTGAGGCGGCCCCGCACTGGCAGACGGTGGGACTGGACTGTGGCTCGTGACCGTGACCTGTGGCGCTCTGTGGGGGAGGCCTACGTCCAGCAGTGGACGTCGTCCGGCTGATGACGGCGATAATGAACATTGATGCATTCTAATGGCGTTCGTGACTGGATAGCGGTTGATATGAGTGCACTTATAATCTTAGCTGTTGAGCTACAGAGTGACCGACTAATCAGAGTCAGTGGCGGTTAGATAAGCTCTCGAGCTCTATCAAGTGTAAGCGTGTCGTCTTAATTAACGAACCTCATTTCACTAAAAACTTTTTATTTTTTATAGTATAAGAGATCAAGCGAGCAATCTAAGCATTTGAAGATTACCGACACTTATAGACATCCACATTATTGTGCTGACATGCAGACGCGTTGCCTCGCCTCCAACGGGCCAGCTACGCACAAACCACACGAAACGCGACACTGTAGATTTCACTTTACGGCGGCCCAATTCCGTTGCATAGGAAGATGTAGTGTCATGCACATGCTCTCTCTATGCATGGCATTACCTCCTCTTATGCAGCATGGCACTACCTCTTCCTAAATGCAGCTTACCTGTGTATAAATTATCTTTTAATATAATAGAATGTGAGACGCCAAGTTGTTTTATAATTATCAGCTCTTATGATCTAGCGATTAAACTATATATTTCAGCTGTATACTAATAATATAAAGCTGAAGTGTATGTTTGTTTGTGTGTTTATTTGAAAGCGCTAATCTCATGAATCATATTTATATTCTTGTGTTGAATAGTACATTTATCGAGGAAAGAAATAGGCTGTAGTATCAAGACGATACTACTAGAAGGGCCGCACTTACGCGGGTGAAACCGCGGGGTGTTGCTAGTAAGACATAAGGCCGGCGTGTGGGACGGTCTCACATATGCAGGGTCCAGTACTAACGCTAGTCGCGAGCATTGCAAGCTATAAGAGTTGACAAACTTTACATTTGCGCGTATGCCCTTATTTTACATAAAACGAACTACAAATATAAATTTCAAATCATATTTATATCAGCAATTTTGTGATAATAAATCAGATTTATTTATTACGTAATTTTTGAGTCATCACTAAATTTTAGAGCTCAGAGTCCACGGCGAGAACTCTATATTCAGTTGCCATAATTTTTAAAACAAAAACACAAAGCAAGCGAAATTCGAACATCATTGTCTTGTATTTTATCAGAATACATTTCTTTTCTCACCCACTCTAATAATTAAACTACATTACAAATTACTATCCTGATGACCACTCTAAATTACTGGTAAAATTAATGGTGCTATCCAATTTCTTTGCTCCATATTAAGTATATTGTTATATATAATAATGCTATTGTTAAATATGCGATTTTCTGTTACAGATTAAGCGAGGGCGAGGCGTGAAGCGTGAGTATCATTCACACACGAAAGGCACATTCCAGACGGTTCTGTACGATTAGGGCGTTTCTTATGTACTTCACCTACATTCGACGGGCATTATGTCTAAAGAGGTTCTCCTGTTTATCCGCGGTAAAAGAATAAGATAATGTTCCATTTTTAAATCATCTTATTTGCAATAAAACTGTTATATTTATAAACGGTATTAGTTTTCGACCTATCCACGCGTGATTTACATCCATAGGCCGCTGATATTATGCTTAAAGAACGCGCATGCACTATGTCTAAAGAAGTTAACCTGCTTAGCAGTGGTAAAAAGAAAATTCAGATAACGTTCCATTTTTAAATCACCTTGTTTGCAATTAAACTGTTATATTTGTAAACGGTATGAGTTTTGGATATTATCTATTCATGACTTACGTTCATAACCCGTATTATACACAATACCGTATACCGTATAACACATTATACACAATACAAACTACTGCAATGTAAGCCTAGAATTTTTCAGAATGTTCGAGCCAAGTTGTTCTTAGCGGTTTTAAACGATCAAATATACAAATGCAGCTCCTTACATTTAGTGAATTTTGGACGAAAATAAAATACTAAAATCTATTAACCCTTAGAAACTGTTTTTTCACTAATATTTGCTTAGAAAGTCCAATGCAAGCTGCAACTATAAGACTTGTCACAGGCCTGATAGGTTCGTGGTCCATAGGAGGACAGATCATTTTATTACCTACATGGGAGATATACATCCCGATAGTGGTTTAAGACAGCTCCCCACCTCCCACTCCATCAGTTCACACGTGATAGCTAATTTTGGGCTTGACGTATTAATGCTAAAAGATTTCGTGCAGCTACAAGCTGCAAATCAAAACCCGGCTTACGCGTCTTGGTCAGGGGATCAAAATACCCGCAAAATTTAAAAGCAATAGTAAATTAAGAGAAAGGTACAAAGCAAGTGGCAATTAATGTTTGAGTTTATAATGCATCCCCCTTCCCCCAAACGATAACTATTATTCATCATCATTATCAGTCCTTATCAGTCCACTGCTGAACATAGGCCTCTTTCAATGAACGCTAAGACGACCGATCTCCTGCTACGACCTCCTACTGCTCGGAGATTGTCTGCCCACCTGGTGGATAGTGGACAATGACAACCAACGGCAAAGTAATTAACAGCAATAACCATACGCCAGTTCTGTAGAAACTTGCTGATTCGATAAAATATATGCCGACAAGCATATCTGTTCTACCGACACCATGATGTCATGTAACTGTCACCTGCTGTCATGTAACTGTCACATGCTGTCATGTAAGCCAACTATTAATCAGTAACTACACAAATTCCAACGTCTCGTACACTACTAATTATTATACGTCTACCACATCATAGGTAATTGTTTACGAGATGTGAACATAAACACATATACACTAACAGGTTTAATATCAATCATTGTTCTCGACAAGTGATGGATGGTCTGCCACTTATATGTAACAGGTTAGGGAACTTTCGGTTACACTTCCAATAATAGCTGTTTTATTGCAACACTGGCTAAAAATATTAATATCTGTTTTATTACAACACTGGCCAAGAATAATAATAGCTGTTTTATTGCAACACTGGCTAAAAATAATAAAACCGCTTCTGTTGTTATTTGTTTTCAGCCACTTATCGTACCTATGTTATAGAAACAAATGTATGTATGTATGATTGTTCTTTATCATAAAAATTGCTGGTCGAGTTCGGTAGAAAATTAGTTAAGGTATATGTATTTATTTATCTAACAGCACAAGGGGCAAACGAGACATCGGAGTTTTTTGATGACTGCCGACGCCCATGGACATTCGCATCATTATTACGCATATGCGTTGCCCTCCTATCACCCCCCCCCCCCCCCC